>JAPYZE010005066.1:0-22477 GCA_030522805.1 Leptomastidea abnormis | reverse complement strand
TATATATATATATATATATATATATATGTAGGACATAACAAATAAAGTAATTAATGCAATGTTGCTTAGAAAAATTTTATTATAGCTTCTTAAATATTTTAATAGAAACAAATAAAAAATTCTTAAATTGTATTTTTATTATAAAATGTAATAAATATGGTAAGTAATAATACTGAAGTAAGTATTTTTAAGCGAAATTTTGTTTCCTTCACTCATTTTTGCCATACTTATTATGCGCTGCAGTCAATCCCTCTCTTATACCTTTATTTATAAGTATGGTATTAGGTTTTGTCTCTCCGTGAAATTTTCTGTACGCATATTCTAAAAATATTTGAAAATATAAAAATTAATGTTGTTTAATTAAACATAGCATTAATTTTAAATTATAATTATTTGAATAAAATAAAATTTACTAAGCATTTGTATAAACAATTATTTAAATTGTCTCAATAATAGCTATCGTCATTATCGTTGATAAATAAACTTATTGGTTTTTTTCATATTTTTACATTTAATCTACTTTTTAATTGTTATAAAAGTAATTAATCTTATTCACAACTAACACTTTTTACAGCTTTCGATTAAAAATAATCAATACTAAAACTTTGCTTTATTACTAATTAATTAATCTAAACTCAATAGTATAATCACAAGTTTATAAGTCATAAGAGCTAAACAAATAATTTATTTTATTACCAATTATTTTTTGCATCTTCACTTTTGGCAAAGCGGGTTTAGGTTCTAATCCTAATTTTTTGTTGTAACCCGATTGGGTTCCCCTTCTACTGCGTGTCGCAAGAAATTGCTGTCCAAATACTGAAATCATAAGATCTTGTACAAAATGGCTAATATTATCAGTACGACAACTGGTTGTCATAGATTTTGTAACGACAAAGTTGGGATCATCCTGAAAGATTAAAATTTATTATTTTAACATTTGAGAAATTTATAATTAGTTTTTTTATAATATACTAATTTAAAAATAGGGTAATTAGCACATGCGTAAAGTTTTCATACAATATAATTATATTTTTTATAATTATTATAGTTTTTTTTATAGGCGTATTATATTATAGGGTGTATACCAACATTTTTTCAGATTTTTTTTAGTTTTTTTTTTTTCATGTTACTGTAAACCTAATGTTCCAAATTTTGTATATTTTTCATTTTTTTCAATCTTCAAGCTCAATTTTGACATAGAGAAACGCATTTTAGCAGAGAATTGATAAAATATTTTTTTGTTGGAAATTTCCTTTAATTTCAGAAAACCTTTTTATAAGTCATATTTAACTTTTCTTAAAGTCATTTTTATGATTATTAATTTAAAAACGTTGATGTACAAAAATCGATACAAGTTATTTTTTCCAATTGCGCTTTAAAGAGTATTTTTTATGTAGAAGATATCCCATTTAGTTTCAAAATGTATTTGGGTACGTATAAGAGTAAAAAATTTCAAAAAACCCACGAAAATAGTCTTAATTTTATGATTTTAACAGTGATAGGTCTTGACGTTTTATTTGTAGCATGTACTTATGTAAACTAAAAAATTTTATATTAATTATAACATTTTGAATGTTGGAGCCTTTGAAATTATATATCTTTTAAAATTATGAAATTAAGTCATAAAATCACAAAAGAATGGAGTTATTTCATAATTTAAAAGGATTTATTGCTCCTTAGTACTCCAATATGAAAGATTTATAGGGAAGTTCCAACAAAAAAGTATTTTATCAATTTTTTGCTAAAATACATTTTTCTACGTCAAAATCTGGTTCGAAAATTGGAAAAAAATAATAAATCACTAAACTTGGAAGAAGCGAAAAAATTTAAGTATGAGTTTTTCACACCTTAGAATACAATGAGTCTGAAAAATCGATATAAAAAAATTTTCACTTTCCGTTCACAGATATAAATAGCAAAGTAATCAAACTAATGAATAAATAAAACAAAGAAAATGAATCTATAGTTTAATCCTTGTATTAAGTTTTGACGCCGCCAATCTATTCGTAATAGGATTCATTTAGAAAAGTATTCAACATAAACTAATTAGACATAGTATAGAATGGAGTGCGCGAGACGTGTTTATAAATTTAACTAGTTTTAATAAGTTTAAAACTGTATGATTTTTACATGATATAATGTATTTATTAAAGTAGGATACTGTAGAAAACCTTCTACAATTTTGCTTATAACACTAGAATTTAATAATTTTGGAAAAATACATTAGAAATCTTTTTACTTACATATTCGTCCTTTTTACCGGTTTCCTCCTTAGGTTGTTTACATACATTTGTATTACTTATGTTTTTTCCTACGTTGTCAGTCGTCTTTGCAACGTTTGGCTCCTTCAATTTTTTACATTCGTTTGTTTTATTTATTTTTTTTTCTACGTTGACAGTCGTCTTTGCAACTTTTTCCACCTTCATTTTTTTACATTCATTTGTTTCATTTATTTTCGACACCGAAATTGATTGACTTGACGACGACGGAATATCATAATCAAAAGCACTTGTGTCTATTGTATTACAGTCAGTGTCATTTAATATATTTTTAATCCCATTTAACTCTAAAAGTAAAAATTATTGTTCAACATAATTCATATTAAATAAAATAAATATTAAGCTACAGGCAAGAAAATGCCATAGATTTGTCGGGTAAGAAGGTGCCATTTCAGAATTCTGGCAAGACAGTGACATTTAACATTCCAGGCAAAAGTGCGCCATTTCATATCAAATTTATATAAATGACACTGTCTTGCCTGCAATCTGAAATTTTCACCACTAAAATGTGTGGCACTGACTTCACCGACAAAATCTGTGGCATCTTTTTGCCCGAAAACGATAAAATTTATGATACATAATTGTGTACAATACTCATTGAAGTTAATTTGACAAGTAATGATCAATTTTAATCAAATATTTCAAATATAATGGACATTTTTTTCAAATTATGAGAACCCAAACAATGGCGCAATCCTAGATATAAAACAATATCAGACTGAAGTTATACATTATTTTAAAAATATACAAATTCCCTTTGTGTATTGAACATATAATGGCATGCTTCGGATAAGTGAGCAACACTTGCATGCCTTATGATTTTTTGAGGATCTCTTTACTCTGCTACATTATCTATTAGCTACGCCGTTAGTACATTATTTTTTTCGCTTTCTTTCCCTATCTTATAATCTGTCATCTCTACACAAATTCTTTGCAATGTCAATATACATTGTTGCTGTTACCACGCTAATTTATGTGACTTGTTTTGACGTTCTATAACCCATTTAATCTTATGTTGTGATTCCTATACTTCGTATGTATTTCACGTCAATTTATCAACTTTTTAATTTCAATTATACTAAAACTTATAAATATTTTTACCTCAAATATTTTTTATTTAAAACCTAATAACTATACCTACAATATATAATAGTGGTTAACCTACATTTCTCCGATTATTTAGAAATTAAATCAAAATTCAACAACAATCCATAAGCGCCTGTACAAATTTGCCTTATGTTGGGTTGTAAGACGGTCGCAGACGTCACATTCCGACCAACTTCGCGACACCAAAGAGACTAAGACGGAATAAAATGAATGATGAAATAAATGATGAAATCGTGAAGCTATTGTTTTACGAAAAATATATTTTTATTTATTATCCTCTAGAAATCTTAAAGGAGCCACGGCATATAATTCCTTGTTTAGAACAACTTCCGATACCTCCACTTTACCCTAGGTATTAAAGATCCTAAAATACTTTTAAAAAAGATAAACTGGTACATAGATAAACACAAACATACAAAAATCATTTTAAAACATGCCATGCACACAATAATAATAGTCCATTTTTACATCGATCAATGTCCACTAGATGCTTATTTGTGCGTTTGATAATTAAATAGTTGTTATAAAAAATACTTTAAAAATATTTTTCAGTTTTTAGAAAATAATAAAATTATTTAAGAATTTCTAAGATAGTTAAATAATATTGCTGATGATAGCAAGTATTAATGATTCAGTAAATTCAAGTGGATGATTTCATTGAACTACTACAATTAAATATGGTGTTTGGTAGCAAATCCATTTGTTTTAATGTATTCAATACCTGCTATCACAAACAGTATTAATTTAATATTTTTAATTGACGAAGGTTTTTGGGACCTTTTGGATACTATTAAAAGGAAAAATTACTTTTGTTTTTAATAAAAGGCAAAGCTTTCGATTAAGATGCCCGAAACGTTATTAAAATAATTAACAAGTTTAATATCAAAAATATTTACTTCAATTTGTTAAATCAGATACGATTTTATTTTACAGTAGACCCACTTTGTTTGTACATGCTAAATGCTTTAGATTTGAAATTAGATTCATTTGTAAAAGCTTTGGGGTGTATAATCCACGTTCTCCACAGAGGGAAGTAATGAAAAAATATCAATAACTTCATTTTGATATGGTTTTTGGTAAAATAAAATTTTGTCTTATAATAATTTCAGATTTTAATATGCATTAAATTATGCATAAAAAATTGCAAACAACGTACAAAAAAATAAATAAAAATATGCATAAAATTTTGCATAAAAATATGCATAAAATTTTGCATAAAAATATGCATAAAATTTTGCATAAAAATATGCATAAAAAATTGCAAATAACGTACAAAAAAAAATACAAAAAAATATGCATAAAATTTTGCATAAAAATATACACCTACTTTTGCAAATTAATTGCACGATTTTTTGATTTTTTTATACAAGAGTTTAAAAGATACTTTTGTACAAATAGATAAGGGAAAAGGTGTCAGAAATATAAAAAAACAATAGTAAAAATAGGCGGAACATATATCTCGTAATGCTCCTGAAGAGGTTAAAGATACACTGATATTAAGGGAGGACAACACGGTAAAATTTGCAAAAAAACGTTTTTTTTTTTAATGTTTTAAAACGTTGTACTTTCAAAAACATCTTACACCTTCAATCATAGGTAAAAAAAGTTTTTTAAACTTATTAAACAACAATCTATTTAAAAAAATATAAATAAGATAAACAAATTTTTTTGACTAATTTTAATTGTTTTTTTTATATTTATTTTTTAATAGGTTAAAAAAATAGTTAAGATAAAATAGGCAACTATAAAGAGCTGGAATTGCCGACTAAAGGTAAAAATCAATTAAAAAACAATCTTTATTGAGAAAAAATTTGAACGAGTTTTTCTCAAAACCGTGTTTTTAAAATCGGCTCGCAGCATAACTTGAACAATTTTTGTCAAATCGAGCTGAAATTGTAATTGTTACTTCTTATTACAATTTTGAAGATAAGTTCACAAGATTTTTTTGATTAAATGAAAATTTTCAAAAATACGTAGCTTTTTATACGCCATTTTTATTAAAAAAATCAATTTTATTCCAAATTCATCTAAAAAAAAATTTTTTTTAAATTTTTTATTTTTTTGTGTACTTTTCTAGAAAAAATAATATATTGGATAAAATATTTTGTTCGGAGGTTCTACGATCAAATGAGCGTTACTTCTGCTGCGTGCTGTTTAACGCGTAAAATAAAAGCAACCTTGGCAGAATAACCACAGTACCACTATTATGCAATATTTGTTAATGAAAAAATTTAATTTTATACTTAAATATATGAGTAATAATACAACGGAAGACTTTTTTGTCAACTACTTTTTTAGTTCACAAAAAACAAACTGCAAAAACTGCCCTTTTATTTGTCTGTTACTGTGGTGTCCTCCCTTAAATGTTATATATTGCATGTGGAGTTATATGCACATTTTTATGTAATTTTTGACACAAATTATACAGCAATAATGTATTTATAATAAATTGCAATATTTTATGAATATTTTAATGTAAATTTTTTTGCATATTTTTCCACTTTCAGATACGTTTATCAACTTGCATTAAAAGAGTGATCTATTTGCGTTGCGTTTGGCTACGATTACACATAGTTTGCTCATTGATGATTTAGTGTGACCACATGGCATGCATGACACAAATAGAATATCATTTAAGAAATATTATTTTAAATCAAAATTATTGACATTTGAAGTTCAAATGAAAATTTAAATCATATACATTCAATTAATAGATTTAACCCCTACTGAAAAATCTCACCTGTGATCTCAGCTGAAATCTCATGTGCCTTTTTTTTGCTTAAAACAGCTTAAAATAAAGTTAGGAATGATTTCAGAAAATTTTTTTAAAATTTGGGAACTTAAAAAAATTTTTTTTTTTTAAATTTTCTAAGTTCCTAAATTTTGAATAATTTTTCTAAGTTTCCTAATTTTAATAAATGTTCTGAAATCATTCCTAACTTCATTTTAAGCTGTTTTAAGCAAAAAAAAGGAACATGAGATTTAGGCATGAGATCTCAGGTGAGATTTTTCAGTAGGGACTAATTAACGAAACAAAAAAAAAATCAAAACAATATTTAGTACAGTAGATAATAGATAAGATTATAGCACGCCTTGATTTTACTAATTAAAAAAATTAAAAAAAAATATTGTACACAATTTTATTATCACTATAATTTTTTATTAATTACAAAATTTAAATAGTATCCACTAAATTTCAATATTTTTAACATGTGTCTATTGTACATTGATAAAAAATTATAATTTAAATAAAGACTTTTTATTCTACAAACATTTATTCAAAATTATTATCAAAATCATAAAAACTTACTTGATTCTAAATTTGTTTTATCAGATGTAACAACTTGTAATTCCGTTTTCAAACTTTGATTTTCTTTCTGAAGTAATTTCATTTCATTCTCTGTGTTATTTAACTTCTTCAACAATTCTTTATTTTTTTGTTTGTATTCCATTAATAAATTATTATCATGTAATTCATCTGTTTTAAACCCAATACCATCATCTATTTCATTTTCATCTTCATGATAAATTTGACTACATGTTGAATTTTGATTTTTTAAAATTTGCTTATTTTTGTTTTCAGCTTTTTGTTCTTCAATGATTAAACCTGAATCTGCAGAAAAACTTGAAGTTTTTTTAAGTTTCAAATTTGTATTCATAGCAGCCTTTTTTTTCTTATCTTCCTTCAAAAGAACCTTTTCATCTTCTGATTCTGAACACTTTTTTAAAAGAAAAATAATGCATATTTAGTTTTGAATAAATGATTGTGATAAGGATTATTTTAAAATCATTATAAAAACTTACTTCACTACTGATTCTAGGTACGTTCTTAGACTTCTTATTCGAATTCATTTCATCACTGCTATAACTATAGTCACTGTCATCAGAATCGTTAGGTAGCTACAAATGTAAATAAAATTTTTTTTTTGTTTAATTTGATAAAAGTATGTTGATAAGAATAAATTTAATGAATTTTAATGAAACGCAAAAAATCATATATTCATAACACTTGCATGCTATTACAAATACACATCTCTTTTTTACCATATTATATGTTATGAAATTATCATCATTATTTTTTAAAGACACAAATATGTCCTATTTACTTTAAACAAATTACGTTAAAAATGATATGCTCAAGGACTATTTAATATTATAAATTATAAAGAATTAACGATTTTAAATCATAAGCAAGAAATTTTTTATGCATTGAAATTATTGTACACTATAAATATTAATATTTGTAATAACAATCATTAGATATAAATACAGCAAATTATATTTTGTTCATAGAACATTAATTTTGTTAAAAATAGTAAATTTTAGTAATACAAATTTAATTATATATTAGTAAAATAATGTGACGTGGAAAAAAAATGTTGCAAAAAAAAATATTAATGCTATGATGTTACATTTTCATTTTAAATCAAATACAGTAATTATATCAGATGTAATTTTGAGATGTCAAAAAACTTAAATTACTAGCTATCATACTTTAATCAGTAAAATGCAAAATAATTTATTAATAAAGATTGAGATAACATGTATTTTGTAATGTAGTATAAATATTAAGAGAATTTTATGTAAATATTAATAAACATACCGATACATCCAAACTATTTTCTTTTTCGTCAAGTTGTTTTTGAATAGACTTTGATAACGTATCAGATTTTCTTTTCGCAGCTCGAAACTTTTTTGTTTCAAAGCTTTGTTCAGGACTAAAAACTTTTTTTTTTACTACTTTTCTGCTATCTTTGGACGTTGATGAAAATCCATTAGTAACTAAATTAGTCATCTTATTTCTCATATCTGTCCAATCTATAAAAATGTTATCAATTTACCAAAATACAAATGCATATAGAAATTAATAAATTTACATTTAATAATGTAACTTTTTAAAAAATGTATTACAGAAGTAACTTGTCTACTTGATTTAGAATTATTATATATTACAAATGAAATAAACTTACCACCAAATTCTAAGACTTTAACAGTATAAAGCTGCCATTCAGCATTCTTTATTCTACTTTTCATCACAGAAGCTTCAGCAACTTCAACATTTGGCCATTTGATAAACAACTCCTTTTCATCATATTCATCATTAAGAATCAACTCTTGGTCTTGCTCATCAAACCAAGATAAAAACCCAACAGATATTTCATTATCTTCATTGGGAAATTCCACGAGTACACAAAAATTATTGTCCATCTTATCACGATCCATTTCAGTAGAAATACAGATTTGAATAATATAAAAAATTAACCTTTAAAAACTACACTTAACCCAAAAACGATCTACTCTTAAAACAATTTAATTGTTATTTTTTTATAATAAAATTTACGTATCACTACATATCAATTCAGAAAATGATGCCTTTTTGAAATAAAAAATGACAAAGAAATTGCTGGAATCACTACATATAAATACAGAAAATACCGCCTTTTTGAACTAAAAATGTTACAAAGAAAGTGCTGGAAATCTTGTAAAGGTGGAGACAGAATAAAATTTTAAGGTCCGACATACCAAATATATGCAAATAGAACAAAAATTAAGAAACAAAAATTGGAATTAAAATAATAGAAATAAGACAAAGAGATACATTATTGTTTCTATTTAAAGAAATGTTTTTATAATTTTATGTCAAGCAACAGAATAAGAAATGAAATAATGAATGAGGGTTAATTCGAGCAAATACAATATACGCATAAATCATTACTCTTATAAATTGTATTATTTTTATTAAAAGTCGTTTAGTGTTTTAGTATAAAAGAAATAAAAAATATTTTTCTTTTTTCCTTACGCCCAAAGTGTTATTCCTTATCTTTAAATGCATTTGCATTTGCGCATACCAGCATGTAAGATTGTAAGTAAGCTATAAGTGCATTTCTTGCAAATGGCAGAAGAATAGAGGAATAGAGAATAGGTAGAAATAAGATATCAGGTAAGGGATACTTTTTCTCCTCCTTATTCCTTCTTCTTCTATTACATATACACCCGAGGCACATTGAATCTTTCACATAGGAAAATTCCATACAGGTCTAAATGATAACGTTGTACATTATTAATATTCCTTTTGCGCTAAAGAAAGGCCTTTATCACAGGGTGGAATGGCAAGCGAGCGTATACAGTGGCGACTTATGTCCACTTATTCCCCACAGCTATAGGTATACTCACAATGTATTTTGCTATTCCCCCGATGCTATTCCATTTGCTTGGAACGGCCTTATACTAGCAGACAGCAGCAACTCGTTTAGCTTGCCATTCCTCGCCATTCCCTCTCCGTGTGACTCCCCACGACTCTCTATGACTCGCTATGACACGTTCCTATTAATTCCTTGACACGTTCCTTCACGCGTTCCTTTTTTATGTGTACTAGCCCTTCTTCCCGCATTCTTCATCCATTTGCGTGGAATCGGAATGGCCTTTCTTCTATTTGCGTGGAACGGCCTTTATTCAGCTTTTACGCATACCTTATTTCGTGTGCAATCTTTAATAGTCTTTATATTTTATACATTTTATATGCTTATAAAATACATGTTTATTTTATAAATATAAAGTTTATAAATAAATCTTTTGAATTGCCTTATTTTATATTTGCACATTTTTTTATCGCTGTTTCAATATCATGTCTGATTCCAACGGTGAAAGTGATAAAAGCAATGATCCAGTTGATATGGATAATGTAGATGAAGTGCCAAAAAAAAGAGGTAGATATAAAAAGTATTTGTCTGATCCAAGAGAAAAAATTCCTGAATCAACCTTACGATCTCGTGCCAAGGCTGAGGAAAAAAATTATCGTAAAAAGGTAAACTTAAACAAAAATTTTTTACTTTATCAGAATACAAAAATTCAGTTTATTACATGCGCAGCTTCTTGTATAACCTAAGATTCAATTACATTAACTATATTTTTAATTCTTATAGTATTATTTGTATAAATGTAAGCTGGTAAATCTTTTTCATTGTCTTTGTTTTTAATTTTGTAGCATAATAATAATGATAATAATAATAATAATAATAATAATAATAAAACATTTGTATTTAAATTACATTGTATTTAAATACATTATATATTGATGAATTAAATAACACATTTTTTACTTTAAACTTAATACATCAAAATATTGAATTCTATAAATTATATATAATATAAATACAGAAATTAAAGCATAAATTTAAAACAAAAATTGAGTTTGCTTTAATACATTTTAACAATACAGAAATACGTAAGTGAAAGAATTTAATAAAAAATTTAAAAATATTAAAGTACTTATTTATTACAATAACATTGTAAAATTTTCTATCGCAAAAATATTTAAATTCACTAAATATTATGAAATATAATGCATTAAAATCATTGAATTATACAGATTTAAAAAATCCATGCATAAGTAATAAACTGTATACATGACATGCAAAAACATTTATTTTCAAATAACTTTTACTCATATGACTAAAGTATAATTTTCATTTATTCATTAATGATTATCAGTTCAATAGCTATTTTATTAAGTTTACAATAGAAAGGGGCTATATAATTCTTATTATTTTTAGCACGAATCTGCTAATGAGTCATCCAGCAGTAGTAACTCTAACAATACTTCTACTGAAAATAGAAGTCCATCAGCTCCAGAAAGTATAAGTAATTTAAATTTGCCCCAAAATACAATTTCATGTCTTGATTCAGCCCAGTCTTGTCATAATTATTCAGATTCTGATTCTAACAAACAATTCAGCTGCAATAATGATATCAGTATGCAGTCTTTGAAAAGTAATAATAGTAATAGTGAAGAATCATCGGAAAATGAGTATTTATCTGAATCATCTGAAGATGAGTGTAATAATATAAACTCTCATGATTCTACTGGCAGCAGCAGTAGCGAAAGTTTTCAAGAAGATGAGAATGATTACTTCTATAATCATGATATATTTAGCGAAGATGATACAGTTCAAGATAATTTATTTGAAAACAATGATGAAGAGGTAAGATGTACTTGTCAATTATTCAATTAATATTTTTACTACTTGAATAATTTATTTAACAATATTTTTATTATATGAGTGGTAAATATAAGATGTATCATTCTTAAAAGTAAAAGAATAACAAATTATGATTACAAATTTATGCTTCATAATTTAATTATAATTAAAAATTATATGTAATCATTATCATCGCTGTATTCAGCTTTGAATTGAATTTCAAAAATTGTTCGCAAAAGGCATTAAAAATATTTAAAAAAAATAATTAACTATTATTTAATGATTTAAAAAATTAAAAATGTAATTTATTAATTGAACAATTAATTTTGTTTTAATGTTTAAATTATAATGAATATTTTTTACATTCAAGTTAATTAAATGTTTGTTATAATTAGCAATCTCATGAGATCTCATTTTGTTTTTTTTTTTTTTTTTTTTTAAGAAAACAAATAGAATCACTTAATAAAAAAGTTTAAAGATTTCCTAAACTTTGTAACTTGGAAAAACTTTTTAGATTTTTTAAATTTCATAATTATGCTCTCTAAAATGTATAAACGTTCTTACATAAAAATTGTAGGCTTGAGTGTTAATGTATATTAGGTAAAACGTATTTTAATTGTAGCATCAGAGGGCTAATACATCACCATATAAAATGAAAATAATTTTTATCCTTTTTAGGACCAAAAACTAAAGCTATTCAAAATATATGGAATTTTTTTAGGTTAGATTTTAATCTAAAATAATTCAAGAAAATAATATATATATATATATATATATATATATATATATATATATATATATAGAATACATATCGTCGAATATATTACTTTTTATGAAATAATGAGAGTGATAGTTATCGTAAAACAATTTATAACCTTCAATTTTTTGTAAGATTATTTTTAACCGGAAAAGTCTTTTTAAAAAATCTGAAATAATTTGTAATAACGTATTTGTATATAAAATTGATGAAAAAACTTTTTTAATACAGATTTTTTCTACCTTATTCAAAACAACTTTGAAAAAAGGTAAAAACGTGGTTTTTCTTGTTTTGAGGGTTAGTTCCACCACTTTTACAAATCCAAAAAAAAAATTCTCAAATACATTTTTTAATTATTATAGTCATCTGTAGACGCGCTTCGCGCCTTCGCGCGCTCCATTATGTATATGCAGATTTTGTTTTGTTTTTATCTAAGCCAATCAGATCACGAATAAAACGGGGACATCAAAATTTTATTATAGGAAAACAGAAAAAAAACCTCGCCTGCACTTTATAAGGACTAGAAAATACAGGAATTTTAAATTTTTGACAATCTTTTTAGGTTAAAATTATTGAAGCAAGGTAGCCTAAAATATTTATATGAATCAAAAATATTTGAAATTATATTTTAAAATTTTTGGAAACTTTTAAATCGAAGCAGATAAATTTAAAAAGAAATTTCAGAAAAATTTTGTTTTTGGCCAAATTGATACGTTTTGAAAATCTAAAAATATTTGTTAAGTTGTATTATTATACAAAAATAATAAAAAAATTTTTTTTAACAAGCTTACATTAATTAAAACCCAAAAATATCAAAAAAGTTCGAAAAAATTGGATTTTTTCAATTTTTAGGTTAGTTCCACCACTTCAAAAATCTGACAAAAATCACAATTTAACTTTCAAACAAGCCGAAAAAATGAAGAGCAATTTAAAATTTTTCAGAATTTTTTAAGGTTAGATTACATGGTATTAGGGGTATAAAAAAATCAAACTTATTCAAAACATCGAAAATTATGTGACTATTTTTTTCTTAATTTTTCAGCGTGTCAATTGTAAGAAAAAAAAAATTGTAAAAAACACTATTCTTGGCGCCCTACGGAAGGGAGGGGTGTTTGAAAGTGCATAAACTCTGACTTACAATTTCTCAAATCGACCAAAAACGTTGATAAAATTTTATTATAAGCAATTCCCGAACAGTGGCATTTTGCCATTGTTAATGGGGGCCCATTGCAAAACTTTATGCATAAAATTATGCAAAAATATTTGCATGAAAATATGCAATAAAATTAGCAAAACCTTCTGCATAAAATAGGGCAAAAATATTTGTATGCAATTGTGCATAATTAACTTTTGTTATTGGTAGTCATTTCTATTTTATATTAAAATACAGTAAACTCTTGATTAGTAGATAAGTACCTGTTTTAATCCTGTAATGCCATGTGTCGCTTTTTTAACGCAAACTATCGTATGAGTCGTTTATTGATAATTGAAAAAAAAACATTCACGTTATTGAATATACCAGTGTCGTAACTAAGCTTAGTTAAAAGCAGGGAAAAATATTTACAAAAATTTAACGTCTAACCCAATACTCAAGATATGTAAACCCCAAGTGAGAAATCCGTGTGCTTTTCGAGTAGCTAATTCGGACCTACGATTGTGTCCGAAAAGTTTTGCTGTGATGAGCAACCGCGTGACGGCGCAGAGTGTATTTCAAAGTTTTTACCGGTTTCAACCGCTGCGTTGTACAACCTTGTATAATACAACGAACGTCTTATTCAGAGATTAATTATTACCGTTGTTATTTCGAACCGATGCATTGTGTGACCGCGCACAACTCAGCGTACATCTTATTCTTATCATTATTATTTCTTTTATTAAGTTTTTGTTATTAAATTTACTCTTTCATTTTTTATATCGTGGTTATTATTTAAATACCTGATGTTGTTCTATTTGTTATCCCAAAAGTAAAATATACCTAGTCGTACCGCGAATACCGCCAAACTCCGCGGGCTTGCGGATAGACAAAAGCAAGCAGAACTTAGCAGCAGGCAAACGCGTAGAAAAAGAGATATGCGTCTGAGGTCCTAGTTACCTCGGTAAAATAAGTACGGAAGTGAGCAGTTCGAGAGGACTCACTGCTCACGTTGTGATAGGTACTTTCGGCATAGCACGTGTTTGTCTTTGCACCCACGCTAACGTCGTGAAGACAAACACAGCCCCACCAAAGGAAGACCTTTGGATAAGCAAAGTATAGTAGGAGTAGTAGTCAGGTGCAGCGGGGTAAAAGCTGCACTGACGTATGAATGTCATGTATATAAAACCGTCAGAATAGTAAAAAATTAGAGAACGTCGTAGGTAACTATGTCTGTTTCTGTTGAAGCACCACCTAACATATAATGACAAACTAATGTAAGAAAAAGTCTTTTATTGCACTTCGATTATTTTGTACAACGTATTCGAAGTAAGTAACAGTTGACCACTGTTTTTTATACAATTTTGAACATATGTTAAGATTTTTAGTTTAATCGAATTATTATATTAAGAGAAAAGTCGAAACGCGATCAAGACGGTAAATGACTGCTCCGGCTTCCTCTTAATTTATTAAAATAGTTACAGTTGTTTTTATGCTGTAGTTGTACCCTAACCCCATAGATACTGACAATTGTCGATTTTGCAGTATTCGGCGTGAATTTGAGAATTTTTCAAAATATCTCAGTTGACGCACAATCTATAAATCATTTAGATTGTGCGCCGACAAAAATATTTTGACAAAAATGTAAATTTGCGTTGGATAATATGAAATCAGGTGTAGGAATCTACGTCAATATAGAGCATGACCTTAATTTGTATCTATGTCGTAAACTTTAATTTGAGCTGATAGGGCAAATTTCAAAATTAAACTGTTATTTTCTATGTAAAGTCATACATTTTATAATACTTGACAAGTAATGTTATAAAATATTATTATAAAATATCACTGGTGGTTCATCTCACCGAGCATAGTAGAAGAGACAAAATACGGTGGTGGGAGCTCTACTATGTAATCATTTTCCTCCCCTACAGCACCATAAAATGTCCACTAATCAAAAGTTTACTGTATTTAATGATTCTTTCAAATAATAAATAAAAATTTTTTTTTAATTTAAATTCTCATGGCCTTTTAAAACATCAATCGCCATATCAGAGCCCATTATTATCAGATAGGCTCGAAATTTGGCAGAGCAACGTACAATAACTTATTCAATATTATTATATATATTATTGTTATTATATGGATTAAAATTTAAACAATTAGTTGTAATTGTAATTTGTAAAACAAAAATTTTTTTTATTTTGCAGGAATGGTCGCCCGTAGTACCAAATAGTCGTGGAAGCAGAAAGGAAAGTGAAATGCTAATTATGGCTATGGCTTTGAGATACAATTGGTCACAGGCTTGCTTAGAAAGTCAATTAGAATTATTAGATTTACATTTCGCAGAACCAGTATTCAAATCAAAATATAGATTTTTAAAATTATTTCCTGAGTGTAAAATGATCGAATACTTTTTTTGTTCAGACTGTTCTATGTTATTAACGTTTGATGATGATGATGAAAGAAGCATTTGTGTGCATTGTCGAAAAGAATATAAAAAAAAATGTTTAAAGAACGAGGGTAACTTCTTTTTATACATGCCTTTAAAAGAACAACTTCAAGAAATTTTAAGTAGCAAGATAAGCTTACACTTAAGGAGTAATAGTGATGATAACGACGTGATAAATAGCAAAGTCTATAAATATTTGAAAGATAATAATGTTATTGGTGATGGTGATATCTCTCTACAGTTTAATGTTGATGGAGTTAATTATTTTAAAAGTTCAAAGAGAAGTTTATGGCCGATCATGGTTTCAATTAATGAATTACCGTATCGCATTAGAAAAAACAATGTTATCCTTTGCGGATTATGGGAAGGAAAAAAAAAGCCACCAATGAATATGTATCTACAACCATTTATAAATGAATTAGTGGATCTACAAGAACATGGATTACAATACAATAGTTTCATTGGGAATCACAATGTATTTATAAAAGTCCATCCCATTTTATGTACCATTGATTCAGTTGCAAGACCAATGGTGCAAAATATGATTCAGTTTAATGGTCTATACGGGTGTTCGTATTGTTACCACAGAGGAAAACGAATTGTTGTTGGAAGAGGTTTTAGCCGAGTCTACGATTACCGAAAATGTAAATTGAGGACTAAAAGAAAACATAAACAACATCAACTTAAAGCTATCAACAGTCAAAAAATAATTAAAGGAGTGAAAGGTCCTTCAATCGCATCTCTTTTGTCTTCGTTTGATATTATAAAATCTTTTCCCCCGGATTACATGCATAGCTGCTTACTTGGAGTTGGAAAATTATTTTCGTCAATTTGGTTCGATTCTAAAAATTCCAACAAAAGTTACTACCTCGGCTTGAAAGCGGGTGAATTCAACGCAAGATTGTTATCTATTAAACCACCGACTGAAATAACACGGCTACCACAACCAGTTACTAACAAGTTAAAAGCAAGTGAATGGAAAAACTTCATTTTATATTACTCCGTACCTTGTTTAACAGATTTATTGCCTAATAAATACTTAAAACATTGGAATAAATTCGTGATTGCACTGAAGATATTACTACAAGAAACAATTTCACCAGCAGAGTATACTTATGCAAAAACCGCTCTCTTACAATTTGTTAAAGACATTCCAATCCTCTATGGTAAAAAGTACATGAAATTCAATGTACATTTACTTACACATTTGCCGGAATATGTATCCAAGTATGGTTCGTTGTGGGCATGGTCTGCCTTTCCTTTTGAAAGTTTCAATGCAGTCATAAAAAATTTATTTTCTGGTACACAATGCATTCCAGAACAAATTTGTAAAGCTTATTTTCGATTAAGATATATAAAAAATAACGCAAGTATATTTGATAATGAGAATTGCGATCGACGAACTGTACAATTTTTTTTAAAGTTGATGAATCAGTGTCATATAAAAAATTGTATAGATTATAATGATGACCTAAAAGTTTTTGGAAATAGTGAATCTTTAACTTTATCAAGACTACAAAAACTTCTTGTAGAACAAGTTATTGAAGAAGATGTTGAAAATTCATGCAAATCCTTTAAGCGTTTTATTTTTAAACATATTTTAATTCATACTAATAGCTACAAGCGTTTGAAAAAAAGAAATAATAGTGTAATTATAACGGTTGATAATAAAATTATAATGATTACAAACTTACTTAGCATAACAACAAAATCAAAAAATGAAGAGTACGTAATTATGGGGACAAAAATGAATATTAATGGTGAAATTATGTGTAAGAGTAACGAATTTTCTTCTGATATTTATTCGTATATTGTAGAAGAAAGTGAAAATATGTATTGTTGTAAAATGAATAATATTAAGTCCAAATGCGTTATGATTCCATTCAAAAATAAATTTTGTATAATTCCATTAGTTAACAAATACGAAACAGATTAAGAAAGAAATATTTTTTATTTATATAGCGAACACATTTTTACATGTAAACTGTATTTTACTGTTCGATATTTTGAAGACAAATGTAAGTTCGATATTACTATGATGTACATAAATAATTTTTTTTATAAGTAGTTTATAAAGCTCTAGTGCTTTCCTTTTTCAACTGTGCCAATCACCGCGGGTACGCCAGAAAAATGTGAAACTAACTCAATTTCATAGAAAAACAATTAATTAACCAGCGCATGCAAATGTACAAAAATGTTCTTCAAAGCATACCATGCACACAATTAAGATGTATCATTAGCCCAGCTTTTCTTAAATTTCTTTTATATAAAATATCATAAGTGAAATATAGTTTGCTATCAACTGAGTTTAATGTTTCACATTTATAAGACATACTGCGATAGATTATATTATTTTTTAATGCAACTACTTAAATATGAAATTATATTGAGTTGTATTCGTAATGCCAGCAAGGTTATAGTACAAAAATTTTAAAATATAATGTAATTATAAATAATTTTATTATACATTTTTGACTTTTTTTCCACTACCCCGACCTTCCCCCCCACGTAAAATGTTAAATTTTGGAGTAAAACAATTAAATATATTGTTTTGGTGTAGTGTCTCACGAACCGAAGGTCTTTCTTGCGTCTGAAAAAACGTTGGCCCTTTCTCGCCGGTCTAAAAATTTTGGCCCTTTCTTGCCTATCTAAAAAACGTAGGCCCTTTCTTGTCTATCTGAAAAACGGATGCCCTTTCTTGCCTATCTGGAAAACGTAAGCCATTCTTTCAGACATAGCTGGTGCTTGCACTAGGCCGACGATTTGTGAATTTTTATTCATAAGAAAATGGAAAAAAACATTTTTGCAGAAATATCTGCTACAATTATTGCATTGCAAAATATTTGTAATTTTTTATGGATTTATTAATTCAAAAAATTCTGTATAAAATTCATGCAAACATTGCAATTTATAATGTAAATTTGTTGCAAATATTCTTGCATTTAGTTATGCATATAAATTTTCGTAAATTTTACGAAAAAATTGCAATCAAAGTAATTTTATAAAAAAAAATATTAACCATTAAATAAAAAAGTATACAAAATTTTTTTTTCAACTATTTATTTATTTTTTTCAAATTTCTGTAAAAAATTTTTTGGAAAGTAATATTCAAAAATTCTTTTATCCACAAATGTTGAAAATTTTTTATGCATATATCGTTAACAAAAATTTGCTGAAAATTCACAGAAATATTGCAATGAAAATATGAATTTTTTGCAATGTTTGTATATACAACATTTTTTGCAAATTTTCTTGCATTTATTCATGCATGTAAATTTTCGTATATTGTTAAAAAACATTGAAAATAAAATAATTTAATGATAACAATTATTCATCAAACAAATATGCAAATAATTTTTTCTTAACTATTTATGCATTTTTTTGTACATACGGGAATTTTTTTTTTTTGCAAATAAATATGCAACAATTCTTGCATCGCGAAAAATTTGCATATATTGTTGCAAAAAATTTCTCATGAAATTCACACTAATTTTGCAATTAATTATGCAAGTTTTTTTGCAAATTTTTATGCATAATTTTTTGCAAATTTTTTTGCATTTATTTATGCATATAAATTTTCGTAAGGGCACTTTTACGGCCGCATTAACCGTAATTATTTTTTATTATGATTTATTATATTATTTTACCAATATAAGAATTTTTTATTCAAGAATAATGAATTTTCAAATCAGAATAAATGCAAATTTAATCAGCATGCATTAAGTAAGGAAGAATTTCCTAAGATATATTTATTTTTACGTTATATTATAAAAAAGACTATCTGTGATTATTCAGGATGGGTTCACAAATGAGAACACAATAATTTTATTTTAATCTAATATAAGTTCTTTTTTTGACCATTTATTCAATCAAAATCATACAAGAATCGAAGTTATGCAAGCAAACAATTTTTATTATAAATTTACTCAAAGTATATCTCTTTATCATTAAAACATCATCAAACTTTATTTTAAATTCAAATAGATGATAAAGTAAAAATTGATACTTAATTTGATATTTTGATCTATTTAAATTTAAAATAAAGTTTGATGATGTTTTAATGATTTAGAGATATACTTCGAGTAAATTTATGATAAAAATTGTTTGCTTGCATAACTTCGACTCTTGTATGATTTTGATTAAATAAATGGTCAAAAAAAGAAGTTATAATAGATTAAAATAAAATTTTTGTGTTCTCATTTGTGGACCCATCCTGAATAATCAAAGATAGTCTTTTTTATAATATAACATAAAAATAAATATATCTTAGGAAATTCTTCCTTACTTAATGCATGCTGATTAAATTTGCATTTATTCTGTTTTGAAAATTCATTATTCTTGAATAAAAAATTCTTATATTGGTAAAATAATATAATAAATCATAATAAAAAATAATTACGGTTAATGCGGCCGTAAATGTGGGGTAAATAATTCACCCACACCCCGCATTTGGTACCCCTGGTGGGACTATCTTGTGATTATTAAGGTTTGGTTCTATTGAGAACTTTCTTAAAAGTAAAAATTAAAATTTATTTCTCTGCTCTTGTGCTTAACTTTAAATGAGAATAGAAGATTATTTAGCAAATATGGGTCCTAAAAAGGCACTTAGGAGTAACACTAAAGTTAGTGGTACTACCAGTAAAGATAAATCAAATAAGGTTGCCGGTAGTGTTGTAACTCCTTCGAGTGAGGTTAATGTAGACTTTGACACTCATGCAAATTTAATCAGCATGCATTAAGCAAGGAAGAATTTTCTAAGATATATTTATTTTTATGTTATATTATAAAAAAGACTATTTTTGATTATTTAGGATGGGTCCACAAATGAGAACACAATAATTTTATTTTAATCTATTATAACTTCTTTTTTTGACCATTTATTCAATCAAAATCATACAAGAGTCGAAGTTATGCAAGCAAACAATTTTTATTATAAATTTACTCGAAGTATATCTCTTTATCATTAAAACATTATCAAACTTTATTTTAAATTCAAATAGATCAAAATATCAAATTAAGTATCAATTTTTACTTTATCATCAGCTACAAAGACAAATACAAATAAATCAAATTAAAATTTTAATATGAATATCACTTTTTATTTATTTAGTACTGCCAGTAATATCGTTGACACTCTTTTCGACTTCGTTTACCTGTTCTATGTGGACAAGGCGCGAAAAATTCAATTACTATCATAAAAATATTGCACAAGTGGAAATTAACCTTAATAGGTCGAAAATAGATCAATTGTAAAGCGGACTTAAATTTTGAGCGCAAAATACAAATTTCGAAAAAAATTCTCTATGAAATTCCTATCTTTTACTCTTTATAACACTTTCACTATGAACGCACACTTATCTTAGCTTTAGGCGCGAATATTTAAATTTTCAAAAATTAACACTCGCGAAAATAAGAAATTTATTATAAAAAATTAAATAAACAATTTATAGAAGATTTAATAATTAATTTAAACACTTTTAGCAAAAAATATAAAATTATAAATTTTCGGATTTAAATATCCCGCGGAAACACGTTTAGGGGGGGTAAGGTTGCTGAGCTCACCAATTTCTAACCTAAACTGACTCCACGAGAAACGCACCGTTAGCTCCCACGAGCGACTTTAGTGCGCGCAGGAACTAGCCTAAAAGGCTGTATCCGTGCTAGGCAAGAACCGGCCTTGAAAGGCCTTATCTGTGCCGTTTCCTCGAGGAGGAGCACCAACGTTGGGTCTGGAGTATCCTGACTCTAGAGCTGTACCACAGTTAAAACTGCTTAACAATGACTCTTACACAAAAGTCAAAAGACTCACCAAAGCGGCCTTTAGTTGTGCGTCGGTCAGCATCTGCAAGCCCCTTGGGTCCATTGTCGTCACTTCACTTCTGCGAAGTCAACTGCAGCTGCTGGTTGGCGGCGGCGAAAGAGGCCGAAACCCCTTCCCCTAGCTTACTTAAGACCTATCAGTCACAACTCTCTTGCGAGCAAGATTCCCAGTAGCCGCCTAGTGGCCCTTCCCCGAACTAGTCGATTTAGCATATCCAAGAACCATAGTACTTCGGCGAGCTACCTTATCGACTATGTATATAGGTATATGTTGCCAAGTGTTATTTTGCTAGCAGCCATCTTGTCGGCAAGTATATTAAACCATCAACTTTATTTGTTTGATTTTAATAATTAAATAATGTTTTCATTGAATCTTTTTCTTTAAATTATCTAATGAATATTATGTTATATAAATTTTATTGTGTAATGTCAATTTTCTTAATTATGAACAATCTAACTATTATTTATAATAATTTGCGTTGATAAAAAAAAGTTATTATTGGTATCGAATATTTGATATATAAGCAACAAATTATGTTATATAGATTTTTATGAAATAATGCAAATCGACAAAGTTATAAAGTATTTAAATTTATTGCAAAATTAGAATATTTAAATTAACTATTAAAATAAAATAAATTTGAAATTTAAAAAATTTGTATATTTAGATATTGAAATCGAGATTAATAATCAAAAAGAATTGTCGAAAAATATTGATTATTTAAATAAATAAAAAAAGAAAATTAATGGAAAAATATGCAAAAAAAAATTAAAAAAAATAAAATAAAAGAAATGAAAAAAAAGAAAAAAACAAACTCCGGGGGGTATAAATGGGTCATGGGACCCACGATAACAAAGTTCTTTAAACCTAAGAAACGTACAAAAAAAAGAAAATATATCAGGGAACAAGAGAACCGCGAGACCCACGGTAAGAACGAAGCTTTACGAAAATAA
>JAPYZE010005065.1:0-15337 GCA_030522805.1 Leptomastidea abnormis | reverse complement strand
ACCTGATCCATAATATTTCTTATGTCTCACTCGAAGGCAAACATTTTAGGAAATGTCAAAACGTTTCATAAAATCTATTACGTTTAATACATTTAAGGTAAGGTGAGTTTTGTTTGTGAAATATCAGAAGGCGTTTTCAGTTCTTAATATAAAATTGAAAAAGCCAGGGCTGTCCCTAATTACTGAATAAATGAATCAGTTTAACATATAGTTCATTAAATCAGTTGCCCCGAGTACACACACTCCTAAAAAGGAGCTCTCCGTTCGAATTTTTACATATATCATTACGTACATATTAATACGTAGCAAAATTTAGAAACTTTATACTCAACTTACATTTTTAATTAACACTATTTGTTAATAAAAATTTATCATTCAAATTTTTTCACCCATTTTTTTTTTATATTTTCATACAAAATCATAAAAATTTTTTTTATATAAAATATTTTCGCTCAGATTAATCTTTTGCGTGGGCGGAAATCTTTCGTCTGGACGAAGAATCGTTCCTATTAAAGAAATTTTAAGTGTGTATACTATTACAGTAGTATTTTAAAAAAAATTAAAGGTTGATTTAACTTTGTATAACCTATTAAAGTAATCTTAATAATCTTTCAGTTTTAAAAATAATAAAACATCCGTGCGAGTGAATTTCGCCCAGGTGAACGATGTTTTGCCCACGCAAAAGATTAACCTAAGATGGGCGTAAAGGGACGAAGCAAAAAATTTTGTAAGGGATTTTTTCTCGGGCAAAGTCACGTTTCGCTTGAAAAAAAAGTTACTTTTTGCTCAGGCGAAATTACGTTTTTGCCCGGGCGACCTGCCGGGATCCTAGACATCTTATTATTAACATTTTTTTAAAGTGATATTATTTCGTTTCATACTCACCCATATAGTGTATCGTAAACCACATAGAATACTATATTGCAGATGATTATCAGACAATACACAAGCAAAGGAGTAGTTTCCTTCACCGACCTCCACTTCCACTACTTACTTACTTACTTTTAGTGAAGCAAACAATCAAAGTAAAAATAACTTGTAATAGTTCTTTGTCATCAAGTACAAAGCTTTTTTCTCTTTGATCCGTAATAAAACTTCTATCGCGTTGAACTTAGTCTTATTAGTTAATAAGTGATTCAGGGCACAGAATAACGGCCTCAAGCTCTGTAATTTAAGCATCGAAAAAAAAGACGAGGTTAGGTATAAGATACGTGCGGTGCTGTTGCGTTATTGCGTATGCGTCAGTTCAATTCGAAAATTTGGGGTTAGTCATAGATCCAAAATCTAAATTGTAAAGACACGTTATAAGTACTTAGTATACATGTAAAATTTAATAAATATAATAATAATAATAATAATATATATATAGTGTATGTATGTACATCTGACTTATCGAATTTCTGCTGCACATAATAGTTTTGTTATAGGTAAGGAAATAATTGCTTAGAAATACACTCCATCAAATATCAAATATCTAACTGCCAATAAATTTACAGCTGTAAAGAAATTGAAATTTTGAGTAAAAGACAAAACTGTTTCTTTAGTCATTCCAATGCTATATGTTTATGCAACAAGTTTTGACAGTCTTTTCGTATACACTGATTGTCTGGACTAGGTAAATACACAAAAAATCAAGAACTTTGACAGATTAGTACCTAGAGTCTAATAGAAAGTAAATACAATAAACAAGATGAATTTCAAATATATGGATCCTATAAGCTCAAAAAAGATGACTCAGGTAATACTTTACACTCTCCTATTTTATAAAAAAGCTCATAAAAAAATTCATTTATTCATGCTGACAATATCATAAATCTATTTTTTTACTTTTACAGTGGTGTAAAGACGTAGAAATTTGTGCTGCTACAGGAAACAAAGAAAATATTTTAAAGTTGCTTAAACGATTTTCCACCAATACAACTGATGTTGCTGGCAATACATTACTGCACTACGTAATAGAATCAAATGATGATAATGATGAAATTGTCAAGTGTTTGATTGAAGCTGGCTTCAATGTGAATTTTAGAAACGACGAAGGACAAATGGTGCTATTTAGAGCAGTTGAAAAAAACAAAGTAAAAACCGTTAAAATACTTATAAACTTTGGAGCTTTTACGGATAATACCTATTACCCAAATCATATTGGCCCGCTTCATTGTGCAGCTAAAGGAATATGTATTGAAATATTAAGGATGTTACTGGAGACTGGCTGCAACGTGAATGCTAAAGAAAAAAATTTTTTATGGACACCTTTAGACAATGTGTTATACAATAATCGTGAAACGGCACTAGAAATGGCTAAAATTTTATTAGATGCTGGTGCTTCTCGTGATCATGCCTATTACTGGGATAGCATTGGACCGCTTCACAAAGCCTGTTTAAACCAGGATCCTGAAATGGTCAAACTCTTACTTGATGCAGGATTTAAGGCATCAGCTACGGACGTATTAGAATGGACACCATTGCACGCTGTGTTTACTGAAAGTAAATATTTATAATAATTTTTCTTTATTATTTATAAACTTTGCTGGTTTTGTTTATCAAGAATTACCAATAAGCTTATCGGCATATTTTATATATTTGTTGTACTTTACTTATTATACACTTATTGACTTTAACTATTTAAAATTAACAGATAAATCGCTTAATAGTGATAATAACGTACCAATCATAGTAAAGTTGCTGATTCAAGCTGGGGCTGATTTAAATGCAAAAATTAACAGTAGGGAAACTGCACTACATTTTGCTGTATCTAATGGTTATCATGATGAAGTTGATTTACTACTCAAAGCTGGTGCTGAACTTAATGTAGTCAATAAATTCGGCGATACGGTTTTGCACAAAGTTGCAAACAACAATGACAAACAAGTTCTTTTAGCGAAACGATTCATCGAAGCTGGAGTTGATATTAACACTGTTAATACTTATGGTCAAAGCTGTATATTCAAGGCTGTTGGATGTGCCTCGACAGAGTTGCTTACGTTTTTCTTAAAACATGGAGCTGTGCTCAATTTAATTGATTGTAAAGATATGGATCTTCTTGGTCATGCTCTGGCATGTTGGGGTAATAACGTTTATTTGGAGACCATTTCAAATATGAATTTTGAAAATAAAAATGAATTTTTAGATCATGATGGATATCTTGAAAAGAAACATGGAAAAAAAAAGGTAAGCGATTTAGTTATTGGAGAGGCCGGAGCTAGTTGTCACAGGGACAAGTTAACAAATCGTAAATTACTTTATTGAGCATCTTTGTCAGGAAAAATAAAGTTTATCACCCTTTATTTTAAACATAAGACTGATTTTTCAATTTTGTGATTAAACAAATTATTTTATGATTTCCAAAAGTTCAAATATTATTTTCTAAGTGTGCTATGAAAGCATCTCATTTTTTAGTATAGAGCAACTCTTTCTGTCAATTTTAATGTTTATACTGTTCAGGTTTCGATTTTTCAAAAAGTAAACTTGAATAACAATATTGAAATGAAACAATATATCAAAAATGTGAGGACCTAGCTTGATCTCTCCTATAGTTAAATGATGAAAGATCAATATTTCATTTATTGTAAAATAAAGCTTGAATTAAAAAAAAAGATTTTGAGTGATAATAATAAAACGATGTTTTTTTGATTTTAGATTAAAAGTCAAATAAAATGTATTGAAATATTGTGCAAACATGGATATGATATAAACCGTATCATGGAAAATGGTTATTCACTATTTTGTATAGCAATCGGAGCCTGCTCACATACAAAAGTTATACATACACTACTTCGCCAAGGTGTAAATGTCAACTTTAATACTAAAAAAGTATGTAAAATCATGAATCAGTCGAATTATAATTCGAAATTACAGCAAATTATTATTCAACATGCAGCAATGTGTAATTCGTTAAAAGAAGGCAAAGGTATAGCTCATTTCAATTTGAAGAAATTAAGCAAAAAACAGGTGTGCGACTACGACAATTGTATAGAGGAATTAAAGGGTTTAAAAGTTTTTTGGGTTTACGAATCTATGTATTTGATCAATTTAATCGAGGGTCCGGTGAGCAGTCGCTACATATTAAACGATCATTTAATTCAATCATTTGAGACGGGTGTAATCGCCAAATTTTTCCCTACGTTTAACGAAATACTGACTGAACGATTTGAAAGAGAACGTGAAAAATACGAGCTTCTGTTGAAAGCAACTGCTGGCTTACAAAGTCTTATAAAATTTAATAGAAACTCATTTCCTTTTATTTATAAAAATATTTTAAGATTTTTGGGGTCCAAAGATCTGCGTAATCTTGCATTATTTGTTTAGTTATGGAATCATCTGAAGACACTAACAAGTTATGATTTGACACAAATATCTAAAAAAAACATCCATTAATTTTTCTAGATAGAATTTTTCATCTTTTTAACTCTGTTATGTTCATTTTTATATTAGATTTCATAAACTTTATAAAATTAAAACTTTATGCTACTCACTTTATGTTCATACAAAGTATTTTCAAACAAAATAAATATTAAAATGTTTTAGGGATTTATAAATGTAAGTAAAATACCTTTTATATTTAATAATTTGTAATAAATTTTTTTTAAAATATTGTATTTATATGACTTGAATTTTATACAACTCCTATGCTATTAAAAAAAAATTATTTTTCATTTAATAAAACATGTTTTTAGGCAACAAATGTTGCTTCTATGTTTGATATATTTGCAAAACAAGAAAAGACGAGAAAAGAAAAGCAAAATATGATTAAAAAATTTAAAAGTCATCTTTCTCAAAATAAGAGTTCTCTTGCCGTTGTTAGCAAAAGCAAAAAACAGTATTTTATATCAAATGTATTGGAAACACAAAAAGTCAATTAGTTATTTAATGATTTTTGACATTTTAAGATCCTGATAAGTACAATATTAAAAATCCATGCAATTGCTGAATAAATAAATTAGTTTCACATGGGCATAAAAGCTGTTGCCGCGGGTGCATACGCACACAAAACAGAGGAACTATCCATTAGAACGTTGTGGATTACGACGTGTGCCTATCAGACGATTTCGGCTTTAGTTGGAGAATAGCATTAATAATTTATTTCAATTTGCACCATAAAAGTATACAATACATTTTCAATAAACCATTATTTTTTTATGATAGATTTAGACATTTGATCGATTTTACAAATTTTTTATTGGATAAAATCTAGTTATTTTTATGCATATACGAAATCATAATACAAAATTATTTGTTGACACATCAAATTTTAAAAGTCAAAATTAAATACAAAATTTATTTAATTGTCCTATAAGTATATTTATTATTATTATTATTATTTCATGAGCATCAAATATCAGTGTCAGCTAATTTTTGAAAAGCATCGAATTACAAATATTAGTAATCAGCTGATCTGCTGTCAAGTGCGCGCATTCAAGCAAGCTGCCTTTATGCTATTGCAGCCGTTGCAGTAGCCGCAGTATAATACATATAAATAGGTTTATTTATACATTTAGTGAAGCGAAAAGTAAAAACAAAAAAATAGCAGTCTGTATCAATTGTTTGGTTCCTAGTAAAATTTCTATCCATACAAGTTTCTGTGAACGTTACGATCGTTGAAGAATATCGGATAGATTAAGGTTAGGATATAGTCCATCGTCACCGAGAGATAAGCTTCTACTTCGATCCAACATAATATTTTATCACCATAAGTTTTTATCGTTCAATTAGTAAACATTTATAATTATCGACGAAGAATATCAGCTCAAGCTAAACTTGAAGCATCATCGAGGGAAAAAACGAGGTTAGGTCTTAGGTATGCAAATGCGCTGTGCTGTGTGTGGGTGTCAAAGCAATTTGAATATTCGGGATCATAGTAATGCAAATTGCAAAGAGACGAACGTGTAAGTATTATATGTATATTTGATTTATCAAGTAGCTTGATTTATGCAGTCTGCTGCTAAAGAAATTAAAATTTTAAATATATGATGATAACACCTTTGTTTTTTTAGTCATTCCAAGGCCACATAGTCTGTTAACTATAAAGTTATACGAGTTTTAATAGTTTCTTCCTGTATACTCTGATTGTTTGGACTATAAGGCATATATTCACAAAAAATTAAGATTCTTAAAACGTGCTAGAAATCAATAGATACTAAATCTAATAAATAAATAAGATGAATCCAAAAAATACAAGACATATTTGCTCAGAAAAAATGATTCAGGTAATATTTTACACTTCTATTTCATAAAAAGTTTATTAAAAAAAAAAATCAATTTATTGATGCTGACAATATCATAATTTTATTTGTTTCCTTTTACAGTGGTGTAAAGATTTAGAAAGAATTTTAAAGTTGATTAAACGTTTTCCCTCTAACACTATTGATAATTATGGCAATACTTTACTGCACTACATAGCGGATTCAAATGATGATAATGGTGAAATAATCAAATATTTGATTGAATCTGGCTTTGAAGTAAATGTTAAAAACAATAAAGGAAATACTGCGCTCATCAATGCAATTAAGAAAAACAAAGTTAAAACTGTTAAAATCCTCATAAACTTTGGAGCAACCATAGATCATACATATTACCCAGACCATATTGGCCCGCTTCATTGTGCAGCTAAAGGAATATGTAGTGAAATGCTAAAGATATTAGTGGATGCTGGTTGCAATGTTAATGCTAAAGATAAAAATAATGACACGCCTTTTGACTTTATTATGCGAAATAACATTGATGATACTGTAGATGTGGCAAAAATTTTATTGGATGCCGGTGCTTCTCGTGATCATACGTTCTACAATGAGGACATCGGACCGTTACACTTAGCTTGCTTCAACCAGGATCTCAATATGGTCAAGCTGTTACTTAATTCAGAGTATAAAGCTTCAGTTAAAGATGATAATGAAGATACACCATTGCACTGGTTAATGATGATAAGTAAGTTACTACATAAATTTTCCTATACACTTAATAAATTTTTTAAAAAATCCAGTCCGTTTTATTGAAGGCTCGCATAGTTGACTCACTAGTTTACAATTTGAAAATTAAACCATTATTCTATGGAATTATATGCTTTTGTCTGTTACTTTCACGTTTTATTGAAGCTGGCATAGTTGACTCACTCGTTTACAATTTGAAAATTAAACCATTATTCTGTAGAATTTTATGCTTTTATCTGTTACTTTCACGTTGAAATGCATATAAAATATGTTATTTTTTTACTAAGATCAATTGTACACAATATCAATACCTTGGAAAGCACAACTTAAAATCGCGGACAAGCAGCAACACAATTCTGCACTCTTAGACGTACAGTAGCTCAACTTGCTGTGCTGGAACAAATATTTACATAACTCACAGCATACAAAAAAAAAATTTTATTACTAATTATCATTAAGAAAAATCAGTAAATGTCTTGTAAGGTTCAAAATGGAATTACTTGTAAAAAATTTTTAAAATGATTTCTTTTTCCATATGTTTCAAAATCATCTCAAGAATGAGCCTATAAGATTTTGAACTTTGATTGAACTTTTGGCAATTACACTTATCTGTGTAATTCATGCGCTGTAGTTAGTGTTGGTAGTAGATACAAATTTCAAACGAATTTCTTAGGTGGTGGACACAATTGTGCAAAATGTATTTCATTAATTTTAATAAATTTTTTAATTGAAATTTTATGCAATTAGCTAGTAAATTAATAGAATTGTTTTCAACACTTCTTGCAAAAACTATTAGAATACGTTCGTTTTTTATTTTTTATTTTAAAAAAGAATTTTTTAATTTCTTTCTATTCATCTGCTAAATATTAATTAAAACTATAACATATTTCTTCATTGTTTGGTACAAGAAAAAAAATTGTGGATAAGATTATGCCCATCATTTATTTAAAAAGTGGCTCTGCTAAAAAGGCCCTGTTATGGTGCTACTTATAAAAAAAAAATATCTTCAAATGTACAAAAGTTCATTAAGATGCATTCATTGTTTCTCCTCAGAAAAACTTTATAAAAAAAGTGGTTTAAATGAATTTCCCCTTAATAAAGTGTTAGTGTATAATATGAGATCAGAGATGTGAACATAAAGAAAAATAGGAATTGTAAGACTATTGTTAGTAGTCTAGGACTATACAGCCTTTCGAGGTCATTGTATATACCGTAACTCCAGATACGGTGCCTCCTAACTCCCAGTTTTTAGAGTTAAGATCCACCCATAAGTACAGTAATTAAACGGAATTTAACACCAAAATAGAAGTCAAAGCACCTGTTGTTTAAATGCATCCAGTGTTAAAGTCTTTCACTCTAACGCTTCTTAAAAATCACTCCTGCCTAACACAGAAGTCAATCAATGGCATTTTTTTCCACGTAATTTAGTTTTTTTTAAAGAATTTAAGTGAAAAGTATCCAAAATAGCTCATCATATTACACTGAGTTATATTATAGTACTATTTGTTCCAGCAAGTTGTGTGTAGAAACAAATGTTATATTGCAGCTATTTATATTAAAAAATGTTTTATAAATAAATAATTTAACGATTATAACTTTTGTAAAATACTTTCTTTATAATTTTTTGTTCCTTAACTAAAGAAAAGGTTTTGTAAATTAAAGTAAAGCAGTTTTATAAATAATTTTTTAACATAATCTTGGAAAAATGTATCTTTTTAAAATTTTTTTTACAACTTTATTACATTAAATTATATTTGAAATTAATAGGACATTCTCCAGATGATGATGATGATGATGTCATTGTCAGGAATATAATAAAGCTACTTATTCAAGCTGGGGCTGATGTAAATGCAAAAAGTGACGATGGTACAACCCCGCTACATTTGGCCGTAAGTTTTAAATATAATAAAGCATTCGATCTACTACGAGAATCTGGTGCTAAGCTTAATGCAGTCAATAACGAGGGCGATACGTTATTACATACAGCAGCATATAATGGGGATAAACAAATTTTTTGGATGAAACAACTCGTCGAAGCTGGTTGTGATATTAATAAGATTAATAACAAAGGTCAAAGCTGTATATTTAAAGTCGTTGCATGTGCTTCGGTGGAGCTGCTTACCTTTTGTATCGAACACGGAGCTAAGCTCAATATTCTTGATTGTAATGACATGGATCTTCTTGCTCATGCCCTAGTACGTTGGGGTTTTGAAACTTTTATGGAAGTTTCGGAGTGGGATTCCGAGAATCGAAATCAGCTCTTAGATTATGATGCAACTGTTGAAAAGAAATGGAAAAAAGACGAGGTAAGCTTTTTACACAGTTAAGTTTATTAGATAAATTACTACATTTCTATAATTTCTAAATAATAAGTATTTTTTTAATTTTACTAGTTTTAATGGTAACAGAAATTGTAAAATTTGACCTACCAAAAAAATCTATAAATACAATAAAAGAAATTACAAGTTTTTATATGAAAATCAGTTAATACCGCTTTCAAGTACAATATTAACTACACGGAATTATAAAAGCATACAATATTCTTTTTGCCCTGTTTGCAATTTTTTCTGTTTAGAAAAATACAAAATTAAATCACATTATATTTTTTATCTATGAGGTAAAGAGAAAAAACGCGCATTCTGACTTAATTTCGCTTTTGGACTAAGAAAAGACTTTGACCAGGCCAATCTTTTTTTTTTTAACAAAACCTTAAAAGGAACATCTAAAGAATAAATACTACACTTTTAAACTTTTAATTTAAATATATGTATTCGTTGTATACTTTTAGTACTTGCTTAAGATGATTCCGAAAAGTTGTTGTAATCCTTGAGTTTTTGAAAATTATTTAAAGCTTGATTTTAAATCAAATTTAGTCAAAGCATTTGATGTGAATGAATCACAGGATGCAATTAAAAATTATTTATGGCAAACAGCTTACATAACATAAAATTGATAAATAAAAATAATCTTAATTTTGCAAAAAATATTTTTTTAAACCTTTCTATTGTTACAAAAAGTTTATTTAAATAGCTGTGTTATTTGTCGAGAGCTGCTGCTGTATCCTTAGCTCCACAAATGTTTCCTAAAGTTGACACGATAAAAATCGAGCTTGCAATTTTTTGCAACTGCATGCGAGATTAGCCATTTCTTTCGGTATTGATTCCCTCATATCACAGCTCAATGTAGTGAATTTTTTAAAACTTCTGCCTTCTTTATATTTTGATATTGTTACAAGGCTTTTTTTGGAATCCGCGACTGCACGGATCACATTAAGAAACCTTTTTTTGCTCTAAAGACTAAAATATTAAAAATTTAAAAAAGGATGCTAAGAAAAAATCAATTTTTGTTTACACTTTTATTATTTAGAGATATGTTTTACTTATTTAATAACAATGGAGTTCAATATTTTATTTTAAATAAAAAATAATTTTCATGAATACAAAATTTAGAATGTAAATAATAATATTTTAGTGAACCTTTTGTTTTTATTTCAGATTGACAATCAAGTTCAATGCATCGAAATACTGTGCAAACACGGTTACGACTTAAACCGTGTCATGAAAAGCGGCGACTCGCTATTTTCTGTTGCACTTAAGTCCTACTGTCATAGTAAAATTATATCTACACTTCTTCGTCAAGGTGCAATTGTCAACTTCAATAATTCAAAAGTACGTAGAGTTATGGATAAGGCGAATTTTAAATCGAAATTACAGCGATCAATTATACAACATGCGGCAATGTGTAATTTGTGTAAAAAAGTCAAAGGTATAGTCAATTTCAATTTTGAAGAATTAAGCGAAGAGCAGGTTCGCGGCTATGAAAATTATTCAGAGGAATTACAGAATTTAAAAGGTTTTCGTGTTAACGAATCTATGTCCTTGTTTAATTTGATTGAGGGTCCGGTGAGCAGTTGCTTCATATTAAATGATCATTTAATTCAGTCATTTGAGACGGGCGTAATCGCCAAATCCTTTCCCATGTTCAACGAAATACTGACTGAACGTTTTCAAAAAGAGCGTAAAAAATACGAACTTCTGTTGAAAGCAACTGCTGGCTTACAAAGTCTTTTCAAATTTAATGAAAACTCATTTCCTTTTATTTATGACAATATTTTAAGATATTTGGGGTCAAAAGATCTGCATAATCTTACATTATTAGCCTAGTTATGGAAATATCTGAATGCACTGACTAGTTATGATTTGACTCAAATATCTAACAAAAAAATATATATATCTTATATTAATTTTTAAAAAATTAATTACTATTCTAATAATTTTTTTGTCTAGTAATCATTTTTTTTTTTTTCAATACTCGCACTCAAATAGAATATTTTTACATAATGCAAACTTTTATTTTATTAAGAAATAGTATAAAGGAAAAGTAAAGATGTGCTTTCAATTAAAAAAAAGTTTAATAAGAAAAATTAATTTTTAAAATAAAATTTAAACCTAGCAATAATTTAATTTGGGCTTAACTTGAATCTTAACAAAACAAAAGAATGAAAGTTTCAAAAAATCATTGTGACCTTCTTGATTAAAAATAAATCTTCAACTATAAATCAAATAGTAATAAATCAAACTGTTATTATTGTACGTAATACACATATATTTAAAGTTGTTTGTAAAATTCTTATTAGAATTTATTAGATTGTACTTATTATAAAAATATATGTATACAACAGGAATTTAATATGTTATATGTCAATGTAAAAAATTATTCTTTATTTTTTTTTTTTGAGACATTATTTTAGAATTATTGTATTTTGCTAATATTTATTTTTGATTTTGGACTTAGTGTGCATGCTAAATCAATTGCTGCAGAAAAACTTTTCCATCTATCTGTTTTGATTAGTTCTGTTACCTGTTTTTTGTAATAGTTTTATTAAACTTTAAAAATTAGAACTTAATGCCTCTTGCTTTATTTTCATATAATAAAATAAACATTAAAATGTCTTAACTATTTGTAAATATGAGTAAAATCCTTCTTTTTTTTTGATAATGTGTAATAAATTTTTATTATAACAATTGTATTTATGACTTGCTAAAATTTTATATTGCTCCTACACTTAAAATAAAAAAAATAGAAACATATTTTAAGAATAAAGTACAAATTTTGTTGTAATATAATATCATTCCTGGTTTTTCATACAATATAACAAATTTTTAGCAATAAATGTTATCTCTATTTTTATTTCTTAGCAAAACAAAGATAATGAAAAGAAAGGTAATGTATGATTAAAAAATCTAGTATACGCACCATGGGAACAAGTTAATAAGGCTCAGATCACCAGGTTCCCGGCCCTCGGCTTTGCTTCGGGCGGAATATCCTAGTGATCTAGGCCTTCTTAATTCTTGTATAATAAGTACGTAATATACTATTACAATTTTTTTAAATACGAGTTTTTGTGCCGTCGTTCGCTACCCAGCTAGCAAACACTATATTTCACATCAAACGTATAGAAAACTCGAAAAATCATGTGATGCAAGTGTATCACTTATGGGATCACATAACATGACATTTTGAGATTCTGAAAACTACAAGATTAAACATCTATGTGCAACTGATGGATAAATAAATTTTACATGAGGATAAAAACGGTTGCCCGCGAGCTCATTGGCTCGAACAAAACAGAAAAGTTGTCTATATGAAAACGATGAGGATTAGAGTTTAAACCAAATCGTCGCTTCGGTTTGAGTCTTCCAGCTTTCATTTTTTTACAATAGGTATAGTCGAACAGCTTCAATTAATAATTTATTCCAATTAGCACCATAAAACTATACAATACATTTTCATTGAACCGTTATGTGTTAATGAAAGATTCATAGACATTTCAATCGATTTAATGGATTTTTTTTGTTGGAATTTTAAAACAAATGTAAGATAGTTATATATAAAATCATTATAAAATTCGTTGACACATAATTTTAAAAATTAAAATATTATTATTATTATTATTATTATTATTATTATTATTATTATTATTATTATTATTATTATTATTATTCTTTTGTTAGCATCAAATATTAGTGTTACTTAGCAGATTTTTTAGCATCGAATTTCGAATATCAGTATCAGCTGTTCTCAACTCTCTCAAGTGCTCATTACACCGTAGCTCATTCCATTGCCCAGTATACATGTAGATAATTACAAATATTAGTGAAGCAAAATATAAAAATAAGATTATAGTAGATCTTTATTAAAAGCTAAGCTTTTTGTTTGAGTAGCATCCGCATATAGGTTTCAGTGAATGTAACGACCGCCGAAGAATATCGGAATACATTGAGGTTAGGATAGACCTTTTCCTTTTACTTTAGTGCGATTTGAGAGTGACGTGACACAAAAGACAATAGGTATAAATAATTATCTCATATATTTAGCTATCGAGTAATAACTGCATAGTTTTACTAAAGAAATCGCTTTTATACTTTTCTTTTGCAGTAGAGGAGTGATAACTTTAGTTCGATATAGTGCGTCAAATTTACGGCTAGAATAAATAAAATTTCCAAATCGTTTCAAGGCCACATAAACGAACAAATTGTAGGACGAATTTGCTATTATGTTTGTGTGTATTTTTATTATATAATCAAATAATCAAATAATTATATAATAGGTATATATATATATATATATATATATACCTATAGTGAAAATTAAAAATTTAATTAGATTTTAACTTAATAAAAAGAAATTAATTGAAACTAAGTGCATTAAATAAAAGAGGCATCATTATGAATTCAGAAAATGCAGGTCACATTAGCTCAGAGGAAATGAATCAGGTAATTTTTTAAAAAAAAGCTCATGTCTATTAAAAAAATTTTGTTTTATTGCTTTATAATAATCAATCAATTTTTTTTCTTCCACAGTGGTGTAGTGATTTAGAAAATTGCGTTGCTACAGGAGATAGAGTAAGCATTTTGAAGCTGCTTAACAGATTTTCCACTAACACAACTGATTATGCCGGCAATACGCTACTCCTACATTACGTAACAAAATCAGAAGATGAGAATGGTGAGATCGTCCAGTATTTGATTAAAGCTGGTTTTGATGTAAATGCTAAAAACAACATAGGTGAACCAGCGCTCATCAAAGCAGTTGACAGAAAGATGATAAAAACTGTTAAAGTTCTTATAAAGTACGAGGCAATCATTGACCATAAATTTTACCCAAACCATATTGGTCCACTTCATTGTGCAGCTAAAGGAGTATGTGTTGAAATATTAAGGATATTACTGGAGGCTGGCTGTAACGTGAATGCTAAAGAAAAAAATTTTTTATGGACACCTTTGGACAATGTGTTAGACAATAATCGTGAAACGGCACTAGAAATGGTTAAAATTTTATTAGATGCCGGTGCTTCTCATGATCATGCCTATTACTGGGACAGCATTGGACCGCTTCACAAAGCCTGCTTAAACCAGGATCCTAAAATAGTCAAACTGTTACTTGATGCAGGATATGAGGCATCAGCTAAGGACATATGTGGAAGGACACCATTGCACATGTTGATTCGTATGGGTAAATGTCGACATTAATTTTCTTTTATTATTCACATACTTGATGAGTTTTATTGATACTTCTATGAGTATGTTTTGATAAGTTTTGTTTATTGACTCGCTTATTTAAAGATCAAAAATCAAATTCCTATCTCATTAATTAATTAGCAACTGCCAATCCAACTCTTTCCTGATTAAACAACCGTGACCTACTTTCACGACGATATATATATATAAGACACGTTATTTTTATGTTGATCTAAAGTCTATGAGTAGCTTTTTCTATCTTTTGATAGATATTGATATGAAGTCTTTACGCGCTATCGTCCTATAGTAAACTGATTTTTCTCGTACACTACAAGCACCGCCGTCTGCAGCTCGCCCACACAGCTTTTTAATTTTCATAATGTTTTAATATAAATTTTTTTTCAAGTGATTTTTACAGTAAATTTTATTATACAAAATAATATTATGGTAAATTTCGGTAACAATTTAGTTTTAGCTTTTTTTTTTAAATACTTATTCCTCCATCAGTTTGCCAAGAGATGCAAATTGGTTTATAATGTATGCAAACTTCGTAATTTACATTTTGCGAGCAATTTGATTCCATGTGCCTATTGACCCAAGACCCGTCTGAATAATGTTGTGTTGTCTGCAATGTCAAGTAAAATAAATTACACCTCCGCATAAATCTAAAATAAAATAAGTACAAAAATGATTATTTATTGTTGTTGTAAACTATGTAATATTTAGAGTACAAGCTTTTTAAATATTGTAAAAAAAATCATTTTGTCGTGAATGGTTGATAAACAAAATATCAAGTTAAGGTGGCTTCGGCGATTATAAACCGACTGACAGATTTGTCTGAAACTTCGGGATTATGTAAATAAAACCTACCTAATGTATTTGCAAAAAGAAACA
>JAPYZE010005064.1:0-10905 GCA_030522805.1 Leptomastidea abnormis | reverse complement strand
CATATGGACATATGGACTATAACCTCGTAGACTATGAGCAACTACATAGAAAAGCGGTGCATTTTAAAAACGGCTGCGACAGTTGTAACTTCCACTAAGGTTGCTATTTAGATGTGTAGGTAATCTTCCTATGTGAAAGAATCAATGTGCCTCGGGTGCATATATTCTATGTTAATTTGAAACCTATACACAGCCGATCGCAGCGCCACGTCCCAAATAAAAATCAATTGAAGTATCACATCTACTATACTATAACGTATATTTATGGTCGTCTGTGCAGCGCAGCAGACTGAGCAGACAGCATAACCACACACAAGTGACTCAACCAATTAATATTGTTTTTATTTTTATTTTTATAATTTTCTAAAGATTATCAGCATGTGCATGGATTAATAAGTTTAAGAGCACACTATTTAATAGAAAGCTGAGCTGTATTAGATAATTTTAGCCAAGACGAGCTTTGTCTAAGTTAACTAAAGATTGCAGCTTGTCAGCCTTAGCTTTTGAACTGTATTAGTAACAAATGATCTGAGTTTAATATTATCATCATCATTAAAAATTATCATCATTTTTGACATGAAGCAACACCAACGTATAATCAGCAGCAGTACCTACGACATAACCAATGTCAGATGAGTATATGTAGTATAATTAATATTGTTCAATTTATCTTTCTTTTTATAAAAAGAATTAATACTTTGTTCTCCCTTTCAGGCTTTTCATTGTTTAATTATACAATCTTAAATTAAAGGAACATTATTTTACAAAAATATAAAAAATCTTATTATACATCAATTTTGTACCAGTTTTTTATTTCAAACTGCATTCTAAAAGTGTAAAAATGTATGCAAAATAGATATGTTATTTATAATAAATTATTTATATTATTTTTGAGTGAAATAGATGCAAAAAAATTTTTCAGATGATGTCTTTTTCAAGCAAACACGTAATCAGGTAATATTTGGTCAACTCATATTGGCATAAACTTTTTAAATCTATGTAAGTTGACTTTATAAGCAACTTTTAAGAAGGTTCACTTAACATTTTTAAACTATGATATTTTATAACCGATATAAATAAATATTTTCTTTTTAAATAAATTTTCATAAAAATTAAATCAATCATGTGATAAATAATTTTTCTTAACAAATTTTACAGTTCTCTATACGTTTTGAGTTTTCACAACAACAAAAAGATTGCTGATTAACGACTAATTAGTTAAATATTTGCAAACAGAAAACTCTTGGCATACAGACTTATTTCAATAATGTTATGAGTTATTGCAGCCCAATTAAACTCAACTTTTTATCAAAAATTTTTTTAAATTAAATGTATATATGTTTCAATGTATTGTATTTAAAGTATTATTAACAGGTATCCAAAAAAATTATTTTATGACTTTATTCCAATCTTAACAGACAAATAAAATTTTACTCTAATATAATACTACTATTGAACTTGGTGTCATGATTGACTTAATTATCAAAAACCAACCATATTTAATCTATTGAAAATTGCTGATGCAAATACTGTGAATTAACCTTCAAATTATTAACGTTCAATTTTGATATTTGAATTTATAAGTTACACAACTAACTTAAACTTCTAAACAAATTTTATATTATCAAAAAGTATTACGAGGAGGTGCCACAACATGCGGGTCATGGATTTTGATGAAGCTTGGTACAATGGGTCCTTTTAGTATATAATGAAAGAATCCCAAGTCCTAAGGTCTAACGATTACTTGTTTTGTATATATTCATCAAAGTTTATAATTTAGCATGGCTTTGTATTTCTATACATATGACTGTCATATGTATAAACTTGGATGATAGATATCTTTAAAATAAGTAATCCTTAGACCTTAGGACTTGGGATTCTTTCATTATGTACTAAAGGGTTCCATTGTACCAAGTTTCATCAAAATCCATGACCCACATGTTGTGGCACCTCTTTGTTAGCATTTGCATTTTTATTTCATATAATTAGTAATCATGTGGCACACGTAAATCAAATAGTAAAAGTAAATATTTATTAAATGATTACATAATGTAAGAATTCTATTTTTGAAATATATAATTTTGTCTTTGTTACAGTAATTATTTTTAAAAAATTATAATTTGTAAGTTAATATTTTGTGCCATAATTGTATTCTAATAACTTATACTACTTTAGATCAAGTTTATTAATATGTATTTCTTTTTAATGACCTGACAGTAAACTAAAATTATGAAATATCTTTGTCTAAAAGAAGAGATTGTATACTTTAGAAATGTTTCATATATATCTGATAATTATACACCTGCTGCGGATAATTATGAAGAACAAGGAATATTATTTTTTGAATATATTAAATTTACCATGAATGCGAGTGGTTGAAATTTCTTATTCAGCAAGACAAATTTGAAAAGTGTACAACCTGGGTTAGACATAGATATTTGATAATTGTCCTTTAATTTCATAGCAGTAAAAAAAGAAAACAAGCCACTAAATCTAACAGAAATGTAAAATTATATTCATTCATAGGAATAGACATTATTAGCATTGAATGAAGACACAAAACAATTTATGATCTATAATCGCTGTAAAAAACGCTGTAAGACAGCCAACTAAGATAATTTAAAAATATATTTCTTAAAACTTTTTCATATTCTTTCTGAGAAGTTGTCGCCAAAGGCAAATTACTTATTAGGAATAGTTGTATTTTAAAATTTTGATAAAAATATATTTTAAATGAAAATAAAAATAATTCTATTGCAGAATTTTGAACTGAAAAATGAAGCGTGCAAAATTTGAAGTTAAGAATTCTTCTTTTATGATAGAAGAAGCAGAGTCTGTGTGGCCAAAATCGTATTCAGATATCTTATAGGATCTTTCTATTTGTAAATAAATCAATAAGTTTCAATATATTTTCACAGTTGTACGTTTATCATTGCTGGTGTTATAATAAATTATTATTATGAGCAAAAGCATGTTTATGAAGATGCTATAATAATAAAATAAAAGTTTAGTATCGATACACATAAAAGTATGAAAATATATTGAAAGCAATCGCTTGATTCAGCTAAGAATTGTAATAGTACTCCTCAAACATTATCACAGACTACTTATAATTGCTCTTTGAAACTTAAAATACAAAGTAATAAAAATGCTTTGTATAAATTAAATGCAAGTTGCAATGGTAGTAATATGTACATGAAGTGTATCATTTTTTAATTTTACCTAATTATTTTTTCCCCTGTAAAAATGAATTATTTTGAAATACTATGTATATTTGGACAAAGTGTAAATCGTATATAAAAAATACAATTAAATGTATATGGAAACGGACAAAATTTAACCTTATGATACAAAGCTATCTCGATAGAATATCTAACATCATAGAATATAACAGGTACAGCCCGTTGTAAGAAATAGAATAGTTTTATCCATTATTAAAAACACTTAAAATTAAAATTTGCTTTTAAAATTATTTTACACACTTTTTTAACAACTGAATTTTAGTCTAGAAAATCATTTAACTTAAAAGATAAATATATACATGTAGATAAATAAATAATTAATTATTACCTGAAAATCACAATAACGATGAGACCTCTTTCAAATTGTAAATAAAAAATAATAACCATAAGAACTGTTAAAAGCACACACACACGATTAACAATAATTTTTTGGACAAATTATAATATCAATGACATCATAAAAAAAAGTTGCTTATTGAAGCCTTTTCATCTAGTTATCTGTAGTGCTGAAAATAATTAAGAAATAGTTGTCAATGATGTTATGTAAAGAAAAATTCTTTTAATTAAAACAACCGATTAAAAATAATTTTTTTGTAGCGACATGCACGTATATAATGTGAATTTATAATCATTACCTTAACACTGTAAACTCGAAGAGATGTTTTTGAGTAAAATGCAACCAATTATTATTAAGCCAGCCTATGGAAGCAATCCAATATTTTTGGAAAAGTCCATCAAAAATACCTGTGATCTGCTGTATCGCTAAAAAAAATGATGCTTGTTAAAACTGTACACATGCTTATTTTTTGTTTCTCTGTCTTTTTCTCTTTCTCTCTGTCAACGAGTGCACTTTTAAGTAAGTAAGTGTTTAGAATTTTCCAGAGGTTACGCGACCAAGTTTGAATACAACGATGGCAAGAAATAGCGAGTTGCGAATGGACAATTTTTTAAAATTTACCGACTTCAGTTTACTTTTTGTTGCAATCACAAGATGGCAAATCAACGAAATGTGAATGAGAAGCTGTTAACTTAACATTTTGTTCACGATCTAAGTACCGAAGTGCTAACCCGTCTTACTCCTAACACGAGGCCAACGAAGCTCGCGCGAGCTAGAGTAAAATTGTCCGGCGTTGGATTAGTGGTAAAGGACGAGGAGGGGGATAATGTAAGAAAGAAGCATTACTGCTGGGTGGATGGGCAATGTTACATACTCGCGTTTTCTTCTTGTTCACGAAAATTTTAGTGCTATACGTTTAATTTAACGTGAGTTTTTGAAAACGTAACGTAAATCTACTTTGCTGAATGTAATGTTGAAATTACCTTTCTATAAATTTAATGACTGTCGATGCTTTTTCCAAACGAGGTAGCAAAATGGCTTCTCGAGGCCGGCAAGAACTTCCAGTATACGCATGCGAATAATTAGCAGCAAGTCCTTAAAATGTAATCCTCCACAGTCTGCAGCTTTGGATACAGTGAAGGTGAACAAATTGATCCGTTTTTAATAATACTAAAAATATACCAAATCAGCGACTTCACTGTATCTTCGTGCTTCTCTGACTCTGACTGTTTCCAAGCGCAAAGAAAGTCCGATATAAGCTGTTCTCGGCTCTCTCCCTCTCCCCGTAATTCTGGCACGCGCGCTGCTTGGTCTTCTTCTAACCTTCTTGTTTGTCAGGTTAAGGTTGGCAATATTGAAACTACTATTACTATATACTGGCCATCCCTACCCCACGGCTCGACCAACTTGGAGAATATCAATGTATGTACTACTTTTTAAGTCCAAAGATCCAAGATTCATGTTTCAAAGACGCGAGATCATTATTATCGAATCTAACTAGTAAATATCCCACGTTTTTATCTGATATTATCTTGCAACTTAAAGATAATTTTACATTAGTTGGAAAGGTAAATCACAAATTCTTATTTTAAATATATCAATGAACCATTAATATTTCATTATAATATGCATTTTAGCTAAGCTTATATTTTTTCACCGAATTGAATATAAACCGCTGGGTCTCTCAAGACAGATTTTAAAGTACTTTCAGATTGGTTACATACGTTTTTTCTTGCATCAACTGAAAGCCATTTAGCACAATTGATTATTTCACATTTGAATTGGGGACTCGGAGCGTAAGTATATCATGTAACATTTACTTTTTATTAAATATTGTTGTTAGTCGTTTTTTTTAATTTTAGGTTTGAGAACTTATATGTACCACTTGAGTTTGATCGGTAAATAGCGCTATTAATCGTAGAGCTGTTAATGAAATACGCTCCTGAAAGTACCCCAGCTCAAACGACTTCGCTCCTTACCGAAGGCGTAAAACAGGTACGTTCACCCAAAATTCTAACAACTTTATAAAAATAATAATTAAATTGATAAGAATTATGTAAATACAGGTCGCCTCAATAATACGTCCTCAAAGTAACGAACAAGCTTTTGCTGTATGGTCATGGGAAACATTATCTCGATTGCGACTACATCAGTTTGAACAATAGGAAACTGCTAGTCAGTTCGTGTTTGTAAATCTAGCACAAGCTTTTGCTCATGTGCTGGATCTTGATTCAGATCCGAATCTTGAGAAGCAGCTGATTGCGTGTTATGCTGCTGTAAGAATGACGCTTCATGGTCATTTGGTGCCCCTTATTTGCTCCAAAGATTTTGGATTACTGCAGGTAAGTTATTTTTTAAAATAAGATTGGTATTTTATAGTGTTTGTTTTTTAATATTTAATTATATTGTGTTTTAGGTGTTGCAGTCTCATTACAAACATAAAGCAATTTTAAATGCTTTATGCAATTTGATACCGCTCTTCTTACAATGTCCCGAATCTTTGTTAAAAAATGAAAAGTTTATGTCGGTAATTGCTGGTGTGGTACAAGCAGATAAAACTTACATGAAAATGGCAAAAAATCTTATTCCTCCAGATTTTCCAGGACCTATATTGAAAATATTTGCTAATATGATTGATTCTCAATTGCAAAATTCAAGAAGGTTTGTAAAATATTATTTTATTTAATCACAGCATAAAACTTTTAAATTGTATAAAATTAAAAATTGATATTTTTGTTCGTAGGTATCATTTCCAGTCACCAGATGCACTTGTTGAATTGTGGCTTAACATTTTTATTTTACTACCTAATTGGAATCGGGATCAGAGTATTATGTATTTGATAGATACGTTAATGCAAGCTTCATTTTTTAATGTGTACAGCAATTTATTAATAAAGAAGAGCTAAAAATCAAGCTTGCAGAAGCAGAAACTTGACCATAAGAAACAATTAGCAAAAAATTAAAAAAAATAAATAAAAATTAATTAAAATTTAAAATAAAAAGTTTTTAATTTAATTACGTATTGAAACATTAGCAAAAAAATTTTGACTGCTGCTTTTTTCTTAAATGTTTTATATTTTTATAATAAATTTTTATTGGTCCATGTGTCTCAAATTTCATGTGTGCACAACAGTTTAATATACTAACAACATGCTTAAAAATCTCACTGTCATTGTCTTCTTTTTCAAAAGTTGTAGCAGAAACATTATAATAATAACAAAAAATTTCAATGTTTAAAAGAAAATAAAAAAATCTTTTTAAATATATATTTAGCACTCTACTCTCTAAAATGAATCTATCAAAATTTAACAATTTGTTAATGAATGCAGCATCAATATTATTTTGGTGGCTAACAAGTTCTTAAAAAAAATATATACTACACACTGTACAAACATGTATTCATTATTTCATTATACTATTAAACAAATGTTATTTCTTATAAAAGCGTAAATTATCATATATTAAATAAGATAAAAATGCAGATGATTAGACATTTGCTTTTATGTTGCGTTCACGTTTAATAATAGAAAATGTTACATTTATATATTGCTATTCTGTGCTTTTTATAAAGCTAATCACAGAATCTTTTCACTATACTACACTTTCTTATTTCTTAAGAGCCATATTATTTTACATACATATAACTTTATATTAACAAACAATAGAAATGTACAACAAAACAAAGCTATTATACTAAACTCAAATTGGAAATTTAAATGTACAGTCAATACGATTTAAAAGTTCATTTCAATATTTGATTACATAAAAAGTTTGAAAAGCTTTATAATACTCTGATACAAATATTAATAACTGGAATAAAATGATTAAATTCTTTCAAATTTAACACCTTTGCTAATCATTACCTTTAGCACTAATTAGTATAATTATTTGAATATAAGAACTTGTTAAAATGACACTTATTTTTCTGCATTACTTAGTTTTTGTAATGTTATCTTTTTAAAATTCACCATTCAGTAAATAATTTTTATCAAGTTATTTAAAACTTGAATATCACGTAACTCTACACTTTATTATAGTTTTTTTGTCTCTTGCATGAATTTTTTAAATTTTCAAATTCGTGAAGATTAACAATTCAATTATTTCTCACGTAGATAACTCATGAGTAATTCATAAAGTCTATGCTCTTGTCTTATAGCTTGACCTCTTAACTGTACTTCTACAAATTCATTGACAAAAGTCTCAATAAGATTTAATTCTTGATTACTGTACAATGCAATGAGATGAGCTTCAGAAAATGGTTTCACAATCTTGTGATTAACACATATACTTTTTTCTGGAGAAAATTCTAGTTGCTTTGCGACAGATCATTTTTCTGCTTCTATTGCTTCTGCGAGTCGTGGATATATCACAGTAACTAAAAGTATATAAATAAAGAAATAAATATTTTATAAATATATAGGCTTAAGGAAAAATTTAAAAAATGGTAAATCGCCAAGAACAGGTGCAGTTGGAGCAGCTTCCATCAGATGCTTGGATGACATATTTATTCTAGTATCTTTAATTGACTGCTCTAATTACTCAGCTGCTGGAGCTGATGCAGTTGGAGTTTATATTATTGTTGTTGATTCTATTGTAGCGGATGCCATTGGAGCAGATGCTGTTGGAGCTGTTGCTACTGGAGCTGCCGCTATTGGAGTCACTGTATCTACTTTATCTGTAGAGACAACTTCTTTCATCTAAAATATTTTTTACTTGTAAATAAGCTATCTACATTTACAATATATAAGAATACTATCATTTTATAAACTTTACCTGATTAGAATCACTATTTTCTTCTTTCTTGGTTTTAACAAGAATTTTTGTATGTTTTTTCTCGTAGACTTCAGTATCAATGACAGCTGAATGTAATTCGCTTTTCTTTCTGTTTATACAATTTAGATATAAAGTAAGATTCCATTAGTTGTATTCACTATCAACTCATCATATAATTTATCTGTATTATCTATTTGATACTATTTTGCAAATTTAATCACTTTACTGGCTATCAATGCAATATCCTTATTCTCCATTCTGCCCACATAAACAAAACGTAACATTTCCTTCAGAGACTTCATGTCATACTTATCAATATTGATTTCTTCATTAACATTTACCCACTCCTGTGCCTCATCGACTAACATCTTTTCAAACACCGGACTGCAACCTACTAAAATAATCTTTTGAGCTGGTAAACATCCACCACATGAAGCAACCAACTTTACATCACTTGTACTTTCATCAAGAAACGTAGATCCAGATTTGCGTGGCAAAACTTTTACTCCTAAACGGTTTTCTATTCTTTCCTTATCATCACTTGAGAAATTTCCACACAAATTATCTTTGAACAATTCACATCTGATTGTTAAATTTGACAACATATTTTTACCATTATTCATCAGCAAATCTTGCTTATACACTCCTTTTATTGGCTTTCTATTGTTTAAATTATATTAACTTCAACTTGTATTTTAAAGATCATACCTTGAATTACCTAAAAAACATGTTGCATAAGTGTTTAGATAATAAAATTACAAAAATTTTTGCTACTAAATTTTTTTTACCTTTGAAGAGTGTAATCCAAAGCCTAAAATTTAGCAAACTCTAACATTATCAACATTGAAGAATGCTTTTTAATTGCAGCTGGCTATAGTTATTAGGCAGTGTGAGCCCAAACAAAATAATCTTTGAGGTTATATAAGTGACTGGAGCGGAGCCAAACTGTAAACTATATTTATCTTATAGACGAGTGTGCGACTCAACGAAATAATTGCACACAAGCCAAAAATAACCCCTTTGAAATTGCAGGCTCTCCAATCTCAAATGATAATAAAAGCAATAATAACGGATAGCAGCTTTCGTTGGTCTCAAACAACACATATGATCCCTTTATATTAGCACATACATACCAGCACATGAAAAAATCCTGATATTTCTTAGCTGATAAAAAACTAGATCACTTTTCCTGATTATTTATTATTATTATTATTATTATTATTATTATTATTATTTTTATTATTATTATTATTATTATTATTATTATTATTATTATTATTATTATTATTATTATTTGTGAAAAACTCGAGACAAAACAAATAATAAAAAAGCAATGGTAAGGAAACGTCCTACACTGTAAAAGTATGAAAAATAAAAATAGCTGGTTAAAACTACCGTAGATGCGCATGCGCCACATATTTTGCTGCAATTTCTTTACGGTTTTATTACTTGTTTATTTGAATATCGATATAATGAATACAACCATCAAAAAAATAAACATGAATAAGCATTGAAAATATGTGCCCCCAAGGTGCCCCCTTTCATGAAACGGCACCAAACGCCGAAGCCACCTTAAATTATAATGCAAAACTTTTCCATGATAATCAATTAAGAAATATTGCAGTTCTAAAATAACAATGTGATCTACAGTTAGAACTTCTCTTTCAATAAAAATGTAATATTGTACTTAACAAAAGTTAAAATACTAAATTAATTCTATCATTTATCTTTTTTTCGTCTCTTCATGACTACTTCCATATATTTTCTAATGATTCTCTGAAATTTTATTTACTATAAATTGAAATTTCGGCAAAATTTACCTTTCGGTAATAATTTTTTCGGAACTTTTTACATTCTGCAATAATTTTTTCGGAACTTTTTACGTTCTGTAATAATTTTTTCGGAACTTTTTACTCATCGGAACTTTTCACATTCTATAATAATTTTTCGGAACTTTTTACTTTTCGGATTTTTGACCCTTCTGAAATTTCATCTGTTCGTAACAAAAATTTTCGAAATTTTCATTTTTCGTGTATAAAAAAATCGCATTATAATATTTTCGGTAATTTTATCTATCTTTAAAAATCTCTTTTCTTCACTTTTAAATTATGCAAAAAAATTTTTCTTCAAAATAACCCTTCTGCAACTTCACTTTCGGAAAAAATTACCCCTCTCTAATATTGTATCAAATAAAACAAGTAGTCATCAATAAAATAAGAAATAATATATTTTCGGACTGTCTGTGAATAAGAGGAATTAGGTTTATAAATAAGAACACACTTTATATTTATATTTTATAAATATAATCAATTTTTTCAATATTTATTCAATAACTTATACATGAGTCGAAGTATTCAAACATCAAACAATTTATTTGAATTGTTTCAAATTGAGTAATTCAATGTTCACTCAAAATATACATTCGACGTTAATTCTCTAATTAACACAACACAGATAAGTAAAATTATACTTTACTCTAAATATTCAATACAAAAAATTTATATGGCAAATCATAGATCAAATTAATTTTATAATCACTTTTTGGAATTCTCC
>JAPYZE010005062.1:0-10229 GCA_030522805.1 Leptomastidea abnormis | reverse complement strand
GTCAAAATACATAAATATCATGTATTTTACACTTATAATAGAATATTTTACAATACCTATACTCTTTAATTTGATTTTTTAAGGTTTTTCGCGGTTTTTTGCGATTTAAAAAAAATTTTGGGGGTGTTCAAGAAAAACCAACCCTGGATTCAGATTTAGCGCGTCATAATACATAAGGGTAGATGGGTCTAGTATTTTGAACGGACCACTTTTTTTTTGTGTGCCGGTGTTATTAGGGGGTGATATTGGTTCGCATTTACTTTCTTTTAACGATTTTTGAATTTTTTCTTCTTCAAGTCATTTTTGTTGGCGTGTAAGGGCGTTTATTTGTGAAGTTTTAACGGGGTTTTTAGATAAAGCATCTGCGTGTTTATTTAAAATACCTGGTTTATATAAAACTTCGTAGTCGTACTCGGAGAGTTTAAATCTCCACTTTTGTACTCTAGTGTTCATATTAGCCGTTTTGAACCAAACTAAGGGTTGATGGTCGGTAACAATAGTAAATTTACTACCAAAGATATACGGTCTAAAGGCTTTAACCGAGTGAAGCATGGCTAACGCTTACTTTTCATAAACATCGTATCTTAATTCGGGGCCTCTCAAGACTCTTGATGTATATGGAATCGGCCTGTCTTTGCCTATCTTTCCTTGAGAAAGTATGCCTCCGATTGCATAACCTGAGGCGTCGGTAGTAATAATAAAAGGTTGAGATAAATCCGGAAATTGTAATAAGGGAGCTGAGCAGAGGGCCTTTTTTAAAGCTTGAAAAGCTTCTTCGGTCTCATCGGTCCATGCAAAAGGTTCTTCTTTTTGCAAAAGTTTACTTAAGGGCTTGGCCATTTTAGCAAAGTCTTTAATAAAACGCCTGTAGTAACCGGCTAAACCTAAAAATTGTTTGATATTTTTTTGGTTTCTAGGCCGTGGAAATTGGTCAACAGCTTCTAATTTAACGGGATCTGGATTGATTCCTTTTTCGCTTATAATATGACCTAAATACGTGACTTCTTTCTTTAAAATTTCACACTTATCGGGTTATAAATTCCAGTTGGATTGTCTCAGTCTTTGCATGAATAAATTAGAAAGTCTCTCGTGCTCTTCTAATGTTCGAGCATAGATGATAATATCATTCATGTACACAAAGACTTCTTTTCCGAGTAATCCATCAAGGATTATATTCATTGCACGTTGATACTCTACTCCAGCGTTACGCAGACCGAAGGGCATTCTTACGAACTCGAAGTGCCCATTTTCGGTTGAAAAAGCTGTCTTATGGGCATCATCTGGGTCCATCAGGATTTGATGAAATCCAGAGACGCAATCGATAACGGTAAAATATTTTGCCTTCCCTATTTGATCGAATATATCTTGTATATTCGGTATAGGGTGGTTCATTGGCACAGTCTTCTCATTTAAAGGGCGAAAATCTAATACTACTCGCCATCTAGGTTTACCGGTGGAATCAGCTTTCTTTGGCACAACCCAAAGGCTTGTATTATAGGGTGAGCGAGAGTGTTTTACGACACCCTTCGCGAGAAGAACTTTTACTTGTTTTTCGACTTCTTCTTTTAACGTGTAACGTCCAAGTGTTCAGTTACAACTAACACGTCCGCATACTTACTCGTTTTTTAGCCTAGACCTCTCGGTCCAATAGCAGGGTGGGAGTAAGCACGTATTGCGGGGTAATTAAATTTTATGATACTACCTACCCGATGCTCTACGCTCAGGGGTAAAAAGTAAGACTTTAGAAAAATTATGAAAAAAAAACAAAAAAATATCAAGGGGACCTATAAAGGTGATCAGGCTTTCACCTATACCACTCTCCGAGTCTATCGGCTTTGAATCTACCGCCTTTCCGGGGATGCTGGCTTATTGCATCGGTCGGGGCGGGACTCTGCCGTTCACAGCACCAGCCGTTTCTAAGACGGCGGAGCGCGTACTTAGCCTCTCGCTTAACAGCGCCAAGGAAGCTAGATTCCGAGGGCCTTAGGGGGGGGGGTTGTGGGGGCTATCCTTCAGAATTTGAACTCAAGCCACGTCCACCCTAGCCTCAGAGGTGGGTCAAGCATACGCTGATTCCCAAACACTCTGGGTTTGAAGGAGCCCGATGCTCACTTCCTCCTAGCCTGATAGAATAAACGGGTGAAAAGCCCGACCAACTTGCGGATGGCAAGGTTGGTGTCGAAATTGAACTTAGCGGTAACAGTATACCGGGAGCCGCTCTCTTTGGTTCCGAGCTTAAGCTCGCCAAAGGGCGCGCTACCTACAGTAGCTGTACCTAAGACGTCGCGGCTTACAATCTAAAATGCGCAGCTCCTATCAACCGGTTTCCTTAGCCGAGACGCGGGACCGAGATCAAACTCGCCGCTCTCGAGGCTGGAAATACGGTCGCGGGCTCTTATCTCGCTGATGCTTACTAGCTCGCAGCAGCTCGAAGCGTAAGGCCTCCGCTCTCGCATATATTAGTATTTTAACCTTCTACGCGTTCCCTTTAATCTGTTATGCCCGGCGCTCTGTATATTTTAAAGCCGGGGCTTACTTATACAGTAAGACGGTAGCGGTTAGTACAGTGTAAATGTATTTTTAGTTAATGTCCTAGGCCGTCTCTCTCAATTCAAGGGGGGCAGTATTGAGGACTATGCTCATTGCCTCTCTCTCTCTCTCTCTCTCTCTTCGAGGGCGTCGCCTGTATACTCGGCGCGTCGTCACTATACCTCAAGCCGAAGCGAGTGCGAGATATCTCAGCACAGTTCGTGGCTAAGGGTGCGAGCGCCGATATATAGTGTGTGTGTATATTCTCAGGCCGGCAATTTTGGTTCGAGATCTGCGTTACAGAGGGCCAAGCTCGTCGCGTCTCCAAGGGCCTTGCCTATATGCGCGTCAATACTCCACTAGCCGATACTCGTGCGAGATACTCAACACGGTTCGTGCTTAGGGCTCGAGCGCTTTGAGAATGAATGTATATATATATGTATTAAAGGCCGACTCTCTTAGCCTGAGGAGAAGCGGTGTCGAGGATTGAGCTCGTCGCTTTCTCACTCGCTAGGGCGTACCTTATATGAATTGCACGCCTTCGTCGATCTAGCGTTAACGAGGACAAGCTGTCGCTGTTCGAGACCAGGGTGCAAGGAGTAGGTAAGGAGTAAGGGTGAATAACCAAGACTTACTTTTAAGCTTGACTCTGGTTTATTTGTAAGGATATTCTCCAATACAAGGCCCAGGAAGCAGTCAGTGAGCGGTTAGGAAGGCGATATAGCCTTAGGTGATCGAAGCCTGGTGGAGAGAACTCGGGCGTTCGAGCTTCTCCTTGAGATCTTTACTGATGCAACATCAGATCGAATCTGGTTTTTTCGCTGGCTGGCTGCTCCTTTTAACCACGAGGGCCTGCCCATAAGCGAGTTCGAGAGTGAGTGAGTGAGAAAATAATTTCCACGAAAAACGATAAGAAAAGCCAATTAGAGGGCTCGCTTTCCCTCTCGGAGGAAAAGTCAAAAATGTGTTACTATTTACTTTAATGCTTGTGAGAGAGAGAGAAAAGAGCGGCGTAGGCGGAGTTACGCAAGCGGGGGCTCGCTTAGGCGGGCCCTTTAGAGGAAGTCGCCCCTCTCTCCTTCACCGTTTTTTAATTTCCACTCTCGAATGCGCTTTTACAATAATTGTTGCTTACGACTATTTATTAACCTAGGTTTTTGCGCTATGTGATTATAGGGGTTAGTAGTCGCAAAACAAAAAAAGAATGGTAATTCTGCGATGATTATAACTAGAGTTAGTACTTAATATTAACGATTACATGTTTCATCATTATTATTGTTATTACTATTATTATCGTCATAATTGCGGATATTGCGCTTTAGGTTTTTTAGGTTTATTGTCTTAGATTGATCGAGTTTACATATAAAATTCGCAGATCGGTTATTATCGCATGAAACTGTTTTTGAATTTAAGTATACCTTGTGAGATCTTAAAATGATCGTTATAATAAAAGAAAATTATTTTTAAGAGCGCAAAATTTTCGTATGTTTAATATTTAAAGAGTAATTGATTGAAAAAGGAAAAGTATAATTCTATTTTTTAAAAAGAAAAAGGGAAAGTATGCAGCTGTATGTTAGTCGCAGGCTAGATAAAAGAGAGAGAGAGAGGGAAAAGACCCTTTTTGGTTTTATGGCTTTCCACTGCAGGCGCGCTGTATGCTTCTTATGTGTAGGCTACGGCGTAGTGGAAAATTTTTGGAGTGGTTACTTTAAACTATATATCTATATATTTGGGGTATATGCTTTAACTTAGGCGGTAAGAGTATATAGGTGCATGCGTAGAGTATATGTATACATGCAAGTATATATGTATGCGTATAAAAATAGAAAAATTTTAAAAAATTTTAAAGGCGGCCGTTACAAACGCATGGGGTAAGCGATATTGCTTAGTATTAACGGGAATATCATCAATAGTAGGGATACGGTGACGGACTGCATTAGTAACAGGCAGTTCGTCGCCTTCTAAGTAAAATCGGTCAGCATTCTCATTAATTAATCTTTGAGCTTACAAAAGCTCTTCTTGATCTAAATGTTTTAATCAAATCTTATTAATAAGAGTTGTTTCGCGATCTAAATTAATTAGAGTGTTAACGGTATTAGTGTGGGTTTTAACGCTAAAAAGTGTGCAAATATTAAGTTTATCTATATTTATCTATATCTCTATTTATATATATTTATCTATTTTCATTAATTATATTTAAATCATCAAATGTATCTGCTAATACTTTGTCGCGACTATATAATTCCTTAAAATTACATAAATCGTCAATGTAAACGAGTGGTTTTAAAGTGTCTATATTAAATTGATTTTTTAAGCTTGTAGTAATTTCATCATTACTATCATGTATAAATTCGTCTAAGTCGTCTACATCTATTGGCCAACTGGGTCTGAGTTCTCTAGATACAGCCTCATGACTTAAAAGGAGTTTTAATCTTACAAACTTTTCATCTATTATCATAGTTTGTGTATCAAATTTTATTTTTGCTGAGGATGTATCCAAGAATTCAGCTCCAAGTATACCATCTCCTGGTATTAATATATCGTCAGGTATTACGTGAAATTCAGTCTTGTGTCCCAATACGTCCATTACGACTGTACCTAAGGTAACTATAAAGTCGCCGCTTATACCAGTAATTTTGTATATTTTTTGATTGTTAATTTCAGCGTCTAGGGGCAGTAATTTATTTTTTATTAGACTACCTTCGGAACCGCTATCTATTAATACGTGTCCTAAGACATTCTTAATTTTATTTGCCATTTCTAAAAATAATAATTTATTTCTATAATCATGATTTATATGCACTCTAATAGATTCTTGTTCTTTTGAATTTTTATTTTTATTTTGCTTAAATTTTAATTTATTATTATTAAACTGAAACATTTTACTTTTAAAATCTAAAACACAACCGTAACTATTTAAAAATTGAGCTCCAATTAATTCATTAAAAGGCATATAAAAATCATCATTAACTACGTGAAATGGAATTTCGGTATCAAGGAGTTTGAACTTTACGATTCCTAGCGATTCCATCGTATCTGTACCTAATCCGTTTAGGACGGATGTTAAATTAGTGTCTATATAGGAGGTAGAAGGTACACTACTTATTTTTATAATGTTACCTTGCGCTCCCGTATCTATCATAATTTTTAACTTATTATTCTCATTTTTAAATTCTATGTAAGGAATATTTTTGCTTAGATCTACTATTGTAGCGGTAGCAACTCCGACAATAATCGATCGGCTTAAGCTGTGTTCGTTGAGCGCTGTGTTTTTTGTGCGTCCGAGTTTGCGCTCTGTTTCGGGGCACTCGAGTCGTTTCCCGACTTTCAATTATTTTTATTTTGACGTTTCTTGCATTCAGAGATGTCGTGCCCTGTTGCTTTACAATAATTGCACTTTTTCTCTTCGCCTTTTCGTGAATTACAATAAATCGCTGTATACCCAGGTTTTTGGCACAATTAGCAAATTTGGGTACCTTTTTTACAATTTTCTGGAGTGTGCCCGGTCTTGTGACATAATTGGCATTTTTGTGACGGGTCTATATTAGCATTTTTAGTTAAATAGCAGTTATTTGCAGTATGACCAGCCTTATCACAAAGCTGACACTGCATTGTCTTAAATCGACATTGAGTGGTTAAATGTCCGAATTTATTGCATACTTGACATTTATTTTGATTTTTTAGGGAGAAACAATTTTTTGCTACATGCCAAATTTTATCGCAAATCTGGCATTTATCTTTTTGAGCATTACAAGTTTCTGTTCTGTGCTCATCTGTTTTACATATCGAGCAGGGGAAAACGTACTTCTTTTTAATATTTAATTTTTCTTCGGGTTTGTTTCGTAATAATCTTCGAGCTTCTTAGTCTCTTTCTGTCTGTATGGCGTTCTTAATTATATCCGCGAGAGTAGTGCTTTCTTTTATCCTTTGCTCTATCTCGGGTTTTAAACCTCTTGTAAAGCAAGCGATTACGCTACTTTCCGTGCTCTTTATGAAATCTTCAGTATTTTCTGCATTTGTAGTTAGCCGATTTGCTTCTAGAATTCTAGACGCAAGATCTCGGAGACGGTTTGCAAATGCCAATACGCTGTCATCGTCGTTTAGGTATTGTTTACCTAATTCTCCGAGTAGTTACTGAACCGTTAAAGCAGGAGCATAAATTTCCTTTAAAAATGAACTTATTTCCTTTATAGTTTTAAAAGAGGTACCGGATATAGCTTGCCTAGCTTCACCAAGGATTTTTGATCTAATCAACTTGGTCAAATTTGCTTCACCGGTTTTACCTATAATTTCTAAGGCTTCATTACAACCATCCAAAAAACGCTTAAAGGAATATTACTGCCGTCAAATTCAGGCACTACCTTAAGGGCGTCCTTTAGGCTTACTGCTGGTTCAGCCATGACGAAAGGGGGGGGGGTGGGTCGTCTGTATTACTACGAAAACTTATATTCCTTGAATCTATTTGTAATGGTTCTCTATTGTTTGGACTGCTTGCGCTGTCGGGGATAAGGATATCTTCGACGTTTTCCGTAATAGAACTTGTACTAGGAGCTACACCATTGGATATAGGCTCGACGTTGCTAGTAGCAGCATCGGTGGAGGGAGAATTTTCTGGTTTGTCCGTTTTGGAGCTTTTATCTTTAAAGAGAGGGTTGTAAAAAGCGTCAATTTCGCTTGATAAAATTTTATTTTCTTTAGCTTGTTTTCGTGTTATTCTATTTTGACTCATAAGTTATGAGGTAGATAATGGTTACTTCCAATAGCTCGAAAGGCTCTTTCAAGTTCTGGAATTTCAGAATTACGCGGGTGGATTTTGTTTATCATACGAAGTAACGATCTTATATAAGCGTTCACTTCTCTAAATCGAGCAAAAGATTGATTTAGTTTCCTATCTGTGTCTCGAAGAATACAAGTTTTTCGGTAGTTTGATCGTTTTAACTCATTTACTTCTTTAGTTAATTCTTTTATTTTAGTCTCTAGTTTTTTATTTTCTTCGAATGCGGCATCAGCAACACCGGATGCAAAAGCAGCAATTTCATAGTATTCTAAAACTTCATCTGATAATTTTTTTAGTTGTGCATTCATTATTAATAAATTTAGTATATTATTAGTAAAAAGGTAAAAAAAAATAAAAACATGAATTTTCCGTATGGTTATAAGTAAAAATAAAAATTAATATTGATAAAAATATTATAGAAATAAAATGGATTACAAAAATTTTAATTTTATTCAATATTCAGTTCTTCAAAAGCTTTTATTAATGCATCAACAGAATAATTATTAGATTCTTGCAAAATTAATTCATGTAATTTTTTAATATAATTTTTTAAGTTTTTATTTTCTTCCTTTAATTGTTCGTTATCGCGCTCTATTGACGAGACAGAGGCTATTATTGTTTTTTGAATTTTTTTTAATTTGTTAATTTCAAGTGCGCTTTGTTCGACACATTTTAGAACAGCGGATTGATTTTCAATAAAGTGTTCGTTTATCCAAAATTTTAAAATTTTTTACGGTTTCCTCAGCTCTTTTATTTAGGCTTTCAACTACGGATACAAGGAGTAAAAATTCTCTTTTTACAAACTCATCTATTATATTAAACATTTAAATTCTTCATTTTATTACTTTACATGCGAAAGCTTCAGTCATTAACCATACGTGCAATCCGCTTCGGTAATTTAATCATCAGCTTGTTGCATAATATCAAAAATTATTTTTACTTTATTTATTTTTCAAAATACAATATGAAGATACAAAAATTTTAATAGTATAAAATACAATATCTTATAATTAATTCCGTAGGATATTAAAATTCAAAATGACAAGTTATTTATAAAAAAGGTATATAATGCAAATTAATAAAAATAATAATTTTAACATATAGATTGAAAGGTTAATTATTGCTATTAATTTTCGGAATTTTAAAATTTGTCATAGGATGGAAATCGAATATTTTATGTTTTTTAAGTTTTTTGATCGTTCTTTCTTTTTTAATTAAGTTCTTTCTAACTTCATCTACGTCCTTTTTATCTTGTTTGTCAGATTTATTTGTCCTTTTATTTTTAATTTGAACAAGGGAACCTTCAATTGTCTTATTTAAATTTTGAGTAATCTTATTTGGATCCTCAGGGTATTTATTAAAATTTACAATATTTTTACTAATAGCAGTTTCTTTAATTATTACTGCTTTAGGAGTAGGAGGAGTGAGATCCATTATTTCTGGCGTGATTGGTCTCTCATCTCCAGACAGATTTTTTAAACGTCTTTTTTCTTCTTTTTGTTCTAATAATTTATTTTTTTCTTGTTCGATTTTCAAAAGATTTTCAAACTTTTCGCGTTACTTAGCAAGTGTTTCCTTTAATAATTTGTTATAATTTTTTAAATCTGTATTTTCATTTTTAATTGTCTAATTCTTGTTTTAGGGCTTGATTATTTGCGTTTTCTTTAAGAGAGCTGCAGACCTTGAGCTTCCAGTTTTTCTTTTTTCTGGCTGCTCTAAGTACGCTAGCAGCCGTTCGGCCTGAGTAATACCCTTGGTTTTCGGACACTAGATAAAAAAAAAAAATAAATTGATAAGAATTTACTTTATATTTTTTTTATATTTTTTTTTTATTCCATTGTATGAGTATATTTTAGGTTTTTTTTATTTACACATACAATTTATTTAAATTTTCATTTTATGGTTAGTCAATATAAGTAGATTTTGTTATAAAATAACGTAACTTCCTACCGATCCAACACTTAAGATCCCCCCGGGGCCTCCAAAAATTTATTTGTTACGTCCAGGAAAGCTAAACGCAACGATATAAAAATATATTTATAAAGTTAAGTTTTGAGTTTAGGTCTTTCGACCTCCGAACTCGGGAACATAAGTATTTGGATCGATAGGAAGGGTTAGTCACTGCACTTTGATCTAAGCCTAACCGCGAAGGTCAAAACCTTAGTCCAGATAAAGTGCCTGCACAATGGAAAAATGCTCTATTACTTATCTCTAGTAAGAGATCTTTCCCTTGGCCAGCGACCTTCCCAGATCTTTAGGTTAAGCCTTATTATTTTAAATTGATTTATTACTCTCAGGATAATCTACTTAATTATTTTAAATTGATTTATTACTCTCAGGATAATCTACTTACACATCGGTGTGCTTGTAGATTATATTTTTTAATTATAATATTTATTGCACTATTTGAATGCGCCAGGAGCTATTCTGAGCACTCTCACTACTCGATATAGTACTAGCGAATCTGAGCCAATATTTCTTTTAGGTTTATTATTTAATTCCGGGTTTTTAATTAAAATTTATTTAATAATAAAAAACACTGGTTAGAAATTTAGGTTTAAAATAATTTAAAGTTGAAGAAATATTAAGTTTAATTTATTTTGAAAATTACTCACTGTTAAGTTGATCGATTACACTTGAAATAATTTTTTTTTGATAAGTTAAAATTAATTAAAAAAAGAAAAAAAAATAAAGAAAATAAAAAAAATAAATTGATAAGGAATTGAGTTCTGCGGGATAGCGGAAGGTTTGATAAATATCGGACTTGGATTGGAATCCAAGGGAAGGCTCTCCTTGGCAGCAGCCGAGGATAAAAGAGATGTGGGACGACTCTACTAGGCAGAGGGAAAAGCAGAACTGATGCTCTGCACTTGTCCACTCGACGTCGTCACCTCCGAATAATGGTTAAGTGACGTGTGATTGG
>JAPYZE010005061.1:0-13666 GCA_030522805.1 Leptomastidea abnormis | reverse complement strand
AGAGAGAGAGAGAGAGAGAGAGAAGCGTTAATCAAATTGGATGACAGTAGTGGCCTACGTGCTAAATGTTAAAATCAATGATCTATTAACACCTGTGAGGAAGAACACCCAAAAAAAAAAAAAAAAAAATCATCAACTCCGGTAAATTCCAAAAAAATTAATTTAAAAAAAAAGGAATAAGACCAAATTGAAAAACTTAAGCTAAATTTAATCTGATGATTAAGTAAAAACAGTTTGCGTGGAAAATAAAAATTGAAGCTTTGATTTTTGTACTTTAGGTAAGTTTACGCAGCAAAATAATACCGTCTTTTACAAAAACAAGAAAAAAATGCTTATCATATAGATAAATCGTAATCGGTCAAAATACAAATTCATCTCTTCATAAAAATAGTATATAAACTCTATTTTTTTTTACTCACAAACAATTTGTTTTGCCTGCAAGCGCATCACTGTATAGATCACACCAGCTCATGCATCATATAACCATAAGTATGTAGCCCGACGCTTTAAAGCTCCTATTCCCATTTGACACAGTATAGGCAAAACTGACATACGAGTACATATCTTATAATATATGTCTTATCTTATCGTCCGAGCATTAGTATATTTACACTAAATATTGCGCCTTGGACAAAGAGATCGTCTTCACACAAATATATATGTATATAAATATAACATACCGAAGCTGTATAATATAACCAAGTTGCATATTTGTGACATCTTCGACTTCAAATGCGGACACGCTTGTTTTTCCATTCCGTGACGGCTTATTATTATTATTACCAGGCATCAATATCGTACACTTGACGAGACGCGGGTTATCAAATCAATATTATTATTATTATTACTATATGCTATATAACTTACTTATTTGTATCGGTGAAGATTCATTTGTTTTTTTTTTTTCATTGTTATTTGCAATCTTATTATACTCCGATTTATGAACATTTCTTATTTATTTTTTTTTTCTTTAAATTACATATTATATATTTGTCGTTTTAATTGAACTTGAGCGTATATATATTTATTTATTATGCTTGGCAAGCAGAAAGCTTATATTATAATTTCTTGAGATATACATAATAACGCAACGATTATACACGTGATGTTAAAAACAAGCGTGTGTGTGTGTGTGGCTTATTTTGCATGTACATATATTTTTCACATTATTAAAATACGAGTGGAAAGAGTAAGTAAAGTAGAAGTCAATCACTCAACAATTTCCAAAAGCAATATTACACTTAGCGTTAAATTAACGGCCTTCTCCTTCTTCTTCTTGAGAGTCTCCTGAACAAAGTAAAAAAAAAAAAATAAAAGGTGAATGAAAGAGATAAAAAGGAGGAAAGATAGAATGAGAGAGAAAGAAGACTATAACTGTCAGTTTCATCGACCCAGTCGCTCAAATTGCTCACGTATATATAAGTATAAATGAGAAAGACAGAGAGAGAAAAATAGAGAAAAAAAGAACCAGCGCGTGAAAAGAGGTAAAAAAAAAATAAAGAAAAAGAGAGAGAGGAAGAGAAGAGATTGACCACGGTCGGAAAGTTTTGGGATCCGGTGTGTGGTTTTCGCTGACCAAACATCCTTAAAGGAGAGCCTAATATTAACGAGGCTTTAGTGCAAGTAAGACGGTATACGCGAAAGAAAGAGAAAGAAAGAGTATCCAAGGATGGAAATGATTACAGAGCAAGCGCGTGCGCCACGGCAAATAAGGGCGTGTGCGCGCAAATCGTGCCGACGTCGTACTACTTATATTTTATATGTGTATATATATATATATATATATATATATATATATATATATAGTTGCTCCTGCTTCTATATACTCTCAGCTTTTACCTTTATAACTACTATATATACGTATACTACAGACTTTGAATCGTGCGATTGTTATTACCACCCTACCCCTCTTTTCCTTACCCCCCTTACACTCTTTTTCGCCGCCGCTCTTTCATTTCCCCTCTACTTCCCCCCATCCAATGTGCTCTCCAAGAGTGTACCCTTTTTAAGAGATCCTGTTTTCAAAGTTTAAGATGGCTCTTTTGCAAGTTGAGAGCCTTGGCAAGTTGGAGGTGATATGCTGATGATGATGATGATGGTGGTGGTGCTGTTGCTGATGATGGTGGATTTACTTTCTTTATTTTATTTATTTATTTTTTTTTTTTGCTTTTGAGATTATTTACGTTAAATACAAGTGATTCAGTTCTCTTGTTTGTGCGTGTAAGTATGTGTTAGTTAAATTCAGGACTGACGAAGGATTAATAAAGTGTGTGTTGAGAGTTGAGCTGATTTTGTAGATTGATATGCTTGTGTATAAGACGTGAGATGTAATTATCGGTGAACTTGGAATTTTTTTTTTTTTTGTATGGTAACAAGGAAGTATTGGATAGCTTGATGTAGATATATTTTATATATCTTTTGTTAAAAACGCACTTTTGCTTTTCTCATTAATTCGCAAATTATAAATTTAATACTTATTTTGTCAATTAATTTATCCATAATAATATATATATATATATTTTTTTTTTCGATAATCATCAAATTATTTATTTTATCTGTCAACATTTCAATTTATTTTAATTTTACTACTCAATATTCGATCACATCATTATTAAAAAAAAAAAAAATACACAAATATCAATCCAGTAAGAACAATGAGTATTTCACCTATAGATAATTTTAACACCTGTCAAGCTTCCCTTTCACGCTTCTTTCTCTCTCTTTCTCTCTATTTCTGTATACCATACAACCTTATTGTTTACAGAATTTATTATGCGAGCATCAATTACGTTGGTGCACGTGCCCGTAAAGCCTATATACATATACACCTCTTCCGCAAGCGCAGCTCAATATACAAACATGGGCGCGTCAAAACTACCAAGAGTCATTTTATTTCCTCCATCACCTCTTCCACCCACGCACCATCGTACATGTATAGTCTTATATATCACCTTTCTCATGTTCTAACTCTAATATGACATTTTAACATTATCCAATTTCAATCAATATCTATATATTCGGGAATAAGACTTTTATTAATCAAACGTTGTAAATTATTGTACCTATTTCTTAGAAATCATGAGTAATTTAAAAAGATTTACTGCACATGTTTAAACACTTTTTAAAAAAAAAAAAATCATTAAAAGTCGACTTACATATTTAACAAGTAAAAGAATAAAATTTAATAAAATTGATCGAATCATAAATCGCATCTACCATACATAATTGAGTCGAACACACACACACATTCTCTCAAATAATTATCACCATACAGGTATACTCTTTCTACCAACCACACCCATATATACAAATACAAACACATTAAAAATTTGCTATAATACCTACATATAAATTTTCACATTAGTCACGCAACTTTGAGTATAAGTATATATATACGGTTGTTAACGCTATGGTATATATAAGTCAAATTACTCGCGACTTAAACCAGAGCTAATTTTAGAATTCCAGTACTTCGAGTTCAGAAATACACATACATAAACCATAATAACCAAGATGTATCTAAACGTAAAAAAACTTTTTTTTTGCGAGGTGTGGCTTCCAAGTATAGCAAACTTCTTTGAGTTACTTTTAACCATATACCTTTACACCGTAATTAGGGACTAATTGCTGTGGTGGCAAGACGTGCAAAAGCGGCGAAAAGCTTTTGAAAAAGATACGAAGTATATATAAGGACGATTTGGATGTTGCCACGTGTGGTGGCCACAAAAACCGGAAGAGCCATGACTTTGAGTCACTTGGATTTATTATTACGCTCTTAAACTCTTGGAAAATTAAGGGAAGAGAAGAGAAGCTCAATTTTCAACCATTAGTTCCGACTTTGCCAGTATAACGTTGTCTTCGTTATGATAAAAATTTGTTATGTGAAAATGCTTGTTTTATTTAATTTTGATTAAGTTTATTACAAAATTTTTGTTTTTTGAAAATACAGTGACGTTAAATTAATCATTTATAACCATTTAATATTTTGTTCGTAGCTATTATGAATATTAAGGTACAATTTTGCTCATTAGTTATCAAACTTGATCGAGCGTATTATTATTCTGAATTTTTAGCTTTCAAAATCTTTGCGCTTATCGCAAGTGTCATTTATAAATGTAAAGATATATATGTATCATTAATGCAGACACGCCTGGATTTGCATTATCTTTAAAGCTTTTATTTGACTCACGCCTATTTTTTTTTTCATCCTACTTTTCTAAAATGAAAAGATGCCGCGCTTGTAAAGAGGATGTACAGATTAAAACCGAACAAGAAAAAGAGAGAGAGAGAGACCAATCGCAATATGATACGACACGTTTATTGTGTCATCGAAATAATAATGACTCGTTTGCAATTTGTCGATTGTTCCCGACCGATGAATCAGTCCACTTCGCAGAATCATTTTCATCCGTTGAAGGTTCGATCTCGTTTGGTTGTATATTTTTTTTTCCTTCTATTCTTTTTGTTCGCTATGTGGATATAATCAAAAAGGAAAATGATTAACTGAATTACGCGTACGTACGGTTTTATATGTATTTTTAAGAACAGAAAATTTGATGTTTTTATGATTTTAATAAATTGAACTGTGGCACGCAAGTATGTTTGTTGAAAAAAAAAATAAAAAATAAATATTAGCATGTTAAATTTAAATGATTATTGTTATTTCAGACTTATATTGAAGGCTTATCAAATAATAACTGATAACTGTTAAAAAAAAAAAAAAAATTACTTATAATTTTTTTTGTATTATTTTTAATTTTAAATTAAAGTTACTTTCTAGTAATAAGTTAAAGAAATCAAGATTTCTTTCTTTTATATAAATTACATTTTAAAATTCAAAGACAATATGGCTTAGTTAGCTCAACTTTGGTTTTAAAAACTATTTGTTGTGGGTTCGATTCTTAGCGCTCATCGACTTAGTCATTGCCCCATAGCCTGAAATACACTTGATATAGTGTCAAAAAAGCTTCATAAAATAAAGAGAAAAAAGAATGTTTGGATTTTTCCTCAAACAGTAAGGATTTTATTTTATTGTAAATGAGAATTCTAGTTATCTAAAAATTTTTAAAATTGTTATTTTTTGATCAGATAAACAAGCACAAATTTTGATACCAATTACGCTCATTTCTCAAAGATATTATAATTGACGAATTATATTTTGCATATAAAATCACTAATTAATTCTTATTCGATTAAAATGCTGTTCAAAAATTCATTCCTATTATCTTCCAATACGATTACCAATTCATAACGAAACGATTATCCAGTATTTAGTGCAATTTTAATATTAAACTTACCAACTCGATAATTGTTTTGAGTCACTTTTCATAATCGTTTTAATAATAGTCGTTGACTTTTTGAGCAAAAATTAAAGCTTAAAAATAGGAATGCACATACATACACATGTTATGTGTTTCGTAGGAATAATTTATGTATGACGATATAATTATATTCGGTATTTATTCTTTTACACAAAGAATAATTAAATTTTATGATATGCTAGTTTTAATAAAATTAAACACGCGGAAGCTCGCGGTTATACCAGTTTAATAAAACTATGTAGTTCGCTAATTAATTTAATTGCATTTTTAGTGACGTACGTTTTTTAATTTTATATGAAATTTAAATAACAATCATATAACATAATAATAAGAACATTTAAAATTTTTGTATCATTTTATTAAAACAATATATTCATTCTTTTAATTGTGTACATGATGTACTAAACATATATTAATTCAATCATATAAATATAATTGATTTTTTCGTACATATTTCTATCAAATAGCTAATGTTCATACCTTACACATAGATGACCAGAATTAATTTTATCTTTAACATTAATATATCATTTGTCAATTAAATTTTCAAAAATAACCATAAATACAAAAAATAGATCTGTAATTTTCTGTAAAATTAAACAAATATAATAATTCTTAAGTTTTCTTTTTTAATTCCTTTTGTGAAAATATATCCAACCTCTTATTTATTAGCCTTATATATGCATTAGCTAATTCAGCTCAGTTGTAGCTCGACAACAAGTAGTTTGGTGTACACACACGCTTACATCGAACTATTACATAATTAAGCAGCAGGCTCTCGTACATAGGTTTATGGTATAGCAAACCATTGCGGGAATTGCACAGGTGCGTTAATTTGAGCTTGTACAGATCTTACTCTGGTAATCGTAAACTTTGTGTGAGGTATACAACGTCGTGCATTAACATTTTGTACTACAATTTAGAATAAATTGCTATCGCGTAATTTAAAATACAAAAAGAAAATTGATTGTTTAATAAATTTAAAATGGTAAATGTTTTAGATCTACAGAACAATAAAATTAAATATGATTTAATTTTTTATAAATAACAATTAATTGACGAAATAAATCATAATGATAATAATTTATAAAAAACACAATTTTTAAAAATTTAATTTACTTTCTACATAATACTCATAAAAAAATTAAAAATTAATAACAGTCATCAACATTAATTAATTTTATTATTGCAAAAAGAAAATAATTATTAAATTATATAGATCAAACTAAATCGAAAACACGCAAATCGTACGCTTTCGCGGTATAACGATTGCTTAGAAAAAGAAAATAAAAAATAAAAAATTGAATGCTCAAAGCCACGATATACCGGATATATAATACATATATGTATAAATATTAAACCTCTATACTTTTCTCACCTTTCCCTCTACGTTAAACCAACACTCTCTCTTCTCTTAATGTTGTTGCGGTTGCGTAAAAAGGGCCATGAGGGCTTTCATAATCCCATAGATTTTCTATATCGCGCTTGTAATATCCAGTTTTGCCGCGACTACGCATGTATGTGTATATGAATGCTATATCCATTGCGGTTGATCTACCTTCTCCACACAATATTTATTTTCTATTCCGCTTTCATTGAAAGTCAAAATACTAGGCCTACCACGCGATAATATTCATCTCAAATCTCATAGAATTAACATTGAGAGAGAGAGAGAGAGAGAGCCGTGTATAAGATATCATGAAAACATCTCTTGGATAGAGAGCGAGTTAAACAGTAGTCTTTCGAATTAACCGCTGTGAGATCATTGAAAATAGCTCAGGTGAAATAGGTAAGCATTAGATCGCAAAAGAGCGCGAGCGCGCATATAAGAGAGAGTGAGTGAATGAGTGAATAAAACCGCGGAGTTCGCCGATCTGTAATCGGTTCGAGGTTGACTTGGTGAATATTGAAAAATAAATATATATATATAGACATATAGGCATATATGCAATTTTCGAGGAATTTATCTTACTTCATCGGTATACATCAATCGACTACTCTAAACTGCCTGAGAGAGATCTATACTTACTTTATAAGTCTTTTTTATTACGATGGATTTTAATTCTTATCTAAATCATTTAATATAGGTGAGCTGTGTAAATTATTGTTATACTTGTAATTTTCTTAAGCTTTTTATACGTGAAAAATAATTTAGTATAAGTGATATAAATTACTTTACAAAACTTAATGTTTGAACACTTTTTTTACTATCTCTCACATAAGTATATAGTTCAAACTATAAAAGAAAGCTCAAATACAATTATGAATATATCGCATATATAACACATCGATTGCGAATGTTAATTATACCTATTAAAATAAAAAAAATAATTTTACCTAGTACACAAACAAAATTTACCTAACGATACGTACATTTATTTTGTTACAGCAGGTGATTAGGAGGAAGGAGGCGCTGACCGGTGGTGGCGGCGGCGGCCATGCGCCCCGGCCCGCCAAGCCCGAGCCGCCGCAGGCCTCCCCGTCGCCAGCAGCAGCATCCGTCGCTCCACCGTCAGCAGCAGCATCATCATCATCATCATCATTATCATCATCTTTATCATCAGCAACAACAACAACACCTACACCAACAACAACAACAATCGTCATCATCATTACGATCATTTCAAAGCAAGAGCTTAGGTATATTTGGCTATCTCATATTATTGTTGCTGCTGCTTGCGAGTCCAAGTCGAGGCCTCGAAGAATCGTCGTTGTTGTTGTCGTCGTCGTCGTCGTCGTCGTCATCGACTAGTATCAGTCCACAGTCCTCGGGGTCTGTCGCTTTGTCGACCACCTTGAGGACCAATGAACTTTCGGACGATGCATCGCTTGAGATTCAACAACGGCCAAAACCATATAAACCGAGAAAACCTCAGACTTTGACCATTGGATATCTTACTGCGATCAAGGGCGAGCTTAAGGACAGGCAGGGTCTTGCCATATCTGGAGCTTTTTCCATGGCACTCGACGAGGTCAGTATGTTCGTCATTATATACTACACCCTTTTTTTTCTTAATTTTTCTTTATTATTTCTTTCCTTTTCTTTTTGTGTCATTTTTATTTTGAGAGGTGACTGCGATAAAAATCTGTTAATGATAATAATTATTTTCTAGTCAGTCTTTGGTTATTTTTTGAGATTATAATAATAATTAATCAAAGATTGGCCAAAAAAAAATTCATTATAGATGAATTTTTACCACGTAGAGGAGGATAAAAGATATTATTTTTTACTAACTCGTTCGTTTCAAACCTACTGTACTTGTTGATACAATTACAAATTAAATTCCTAACATTTCACAAATTTGAACTATTGAAATTTAATTTTAAAATTAAATTTCATTTGTATAATTAAAAAAAGAGTACTATTTTCGAAACTGATAAAAAATGACATTCATAAAAGCTTTGAAATTATTACCTTATTCAAAAGTAACGAAGAAATTTTGTTTCGATATTCAATAATCTTTTAAAAGTACATGAATATTCAATTTAAGAGTGAAAAAGAAATAAACTTGGATCAAACAGTAGAGCGTAGACTTAGCAATCCGCAGGTCGTGGGTTCAATTCTAATGCCTGCCGATATAAAGTTTCATGTCCTAGCTGAAATATATTTATTTAAATATCAAAAGAATTTATATTCTACGAAAATACACCAGTTTTATTATTATCAAAAGACATTTTTCTTTAAATTTTGCTTTTGCTTAGAATTAAAAATTTGTTTACTCTATAATCGCAGAAAATAATAAAATAATTATTAAATGTTTAATTTTTTAATTATATTGATAAATTAATAAAAATTAATTATTAATTATTTATTAAAAAAAATATAAATTTCTTAAAAAATTAAAAAGAAATTAAATTTATTTAAAATAAACGTATAAAAAATAAAATCAAAAAAAGCGAAACAAAGAAATTGAAAATATCGCAAATTATATCCTTATCAAAGTCGCCGAAAAGCATAAATCCTCGCGCGCAAGATGGTACTCCTCGTGTAAGCGCAATCGTCCTGGCGCAATGTCGAAGTTCCGCGAGAGAGAACGCCTTTCTCTGAAACTCGTCCCTCTCATACCTATCGTCCTTCTCTCTTTTCCGTGAGTGTGTATTGCTAAATTCGTTGTCGTCGTCGTCGTCGATATCGTACAAACGCACGCGTTCAGATATATCTCGCAAGGGGTTACACACACATACATACATACATACATACATACATACACGCACACCAACCAGGCGTAACCACCGCTACCCGATTCGATTAGAGAGAGAGAGAGAGAAAGATGTAGTATAGGAATGAGAAAAGACAAGTCGAAGGTAGTGGGAGAGAGAAAGAGTATAAGAAAGGAGGTGGTCGCGTGAGATCAGGGCCCAATTCGCCTCCCATCGTTCGTATAGGTTCAAAATCACGTATATGTTCATATATACACACTTATAAAGAGCAGGCGTGATTCAGGTTTATTTATAGACGAAAGGACGAGGGAATATGTAGGGCACACACATACACACATTTGGGATATACATAAAAATATTTATAAGTATATTCTTTTTTATTTCATTTTAATTTTTTTAATTTTTTATGAATTTATTTACAATGATATAATTTAAATTAACGAATTAATGAGGTAGAATTTTTAATAATTAATATTTTTTTTAAAAATGGATGAGCTTAGAGCGCGAAAAAGATCAATTATAAAATATGTGTAAAGATTGATGAATAAAAGTTTAAAAAAAAAAATTAAAAAAACCAAAACTCCAAACCTACTAAATAAATACGCAAATGCCGACAATCAAGAACTTGCACTCATCCTTCTTTTTCTCTTTCTCGTTATCTCAATCCTTAAAAGACTCAAAAGGCGAAAAATCCAAAAATAACCAAGGAGCCTCTTAATACTCGCTACGGTAAAATATATATATCCATATACTCTCTACCGGTCCGCCCACGCGTCTATAGTCCAATCGTGGTATAGGCCACCACACCGGGCCAAACCGTGAGAAGAATATTCGCGAGTAGCATGGTCCTTACCAACTAAAAGAAAGAAGAAGAAGTAAGTAGGAAGAACGAAGAAGAAGAAGATAAAGAAAGAAAAAAACGTTCTACGGTGCTCCTTGGCGCCGACTACTTGTTTTTTTTTTTTAAAAAGGGAGAAGGGGTGTGTGTAGGGTCCCCCCTTCTACCTCCCTGTGCCTGTACGATGGGAATCTTCGGCTTGCTTGCTTACTTGCACGAGCGGTACGTTTGTGTATCTGGCAAGAGAGAAGAACACGGGACGTGTCTTATTTTTATTCCTCTTAGGGGGCCTATACTCTTTTTTTCTTTCGTGCTTCTTTTTATTTTTCTTTTTTTCTTTTCTTGATGTGACTTATTGCGTTATAATACTCGCGTTAAAAAAGGGTTACGACCGAAATGTATAACACACAAGTGAGTTGGGGTGAATTTTCTTATCGTACACTTTGCATGGATGGATTAAACGTTAATTAGAGCTGACTTTTTTTATACTACATAGCATTAAATTCAAACTTTATAGTGAGTTTTAAAATTTGGTTTTGTTTAGGTTTTTATGCGATTACTGCGTTATAAAATTCAAAATTACGAGGGCTTCGTTTAAGTGATAATAAGAGCAATCATAATTAATATCTATATCAATTTTTTTTTTTGCGTAAATAATTTTTTTTTTTTTTAATCAATACTTTTTTTATTTGATTTTTCAATAATTAAAAAAATTATAAAAATACTTATCGTTGAAAGAAATCTTTTAAAAATTAGGTAAATGATACACATAGAGAAGCATATACCAGAGCACACCAAGATAAGAAAGAAGTATCGCATTTCAAGCATATAATCGTCAGCAATTGAGCATAGAAGCTCTTACACTGGCAATGGCAAACGTCGTCATATATTTTTTTTAAACGTCTATTTTAACTATGACGTAGCACTTGTTTAGCAAGTTTAGTTGAAGGAGGAGATCTTTTATAATAACGTATTTTACGAGCTAAACGTGCCTTCTATGCACATCAAAACATTATATTGTTCAATTTGAAGAATAGTGATGTCTTTATATTGTATGTATTATTGTTTCTGTTAGATTTTTAAGATGCATTTTATAAGACGTATATTGATCGTATTTTTTATTATTGAAACAATTAGTTATTAATTCAGATTTAATTGTGTTTTTTTTTAAGAAATTAAATTTTTTAAAACTACTTTTTCTCTTTATAAACATTTTAGTAGCCTTCAATCTGTTACGCATGAGGCTTATTTTTCTATATCGCAAGCTCAACTTATGAAATATTGAGATCGTTGACCTTTTTTTCTATAACGTATTCATAATATGTGAAAAGAAAAAGAAAATATTTACAAAAAATTTATTTATAGGAAAGATTTAAAAATTTTTTTGGCAAGAATCTTGACTAGTAGAATAAATTTCAATTCTTATTGATTGATCATGAGTTTGTGGCTTGTGATGCTATTTTCTCATGCTAAATGCTTATATGTGTGTTATTCAAGAGGAAAGATATTGTTCGAATGAACAGAAATGGATTTAACAATAGTGATTTTATAATTAGATTCCTTTGAAATTGTTTATGATAACTAAAAGATAATTGTTGATAGAATAATTTATTTTTATTATAACAATTAATTTTTTTTTATCTGGGTCTTAAAAATCTAAAGAATTAAGATCAAAAAATATCTCTTATACCTATACAATCACTGATCAAAGAACAAGCAACCTCATAAAATAAACTTGAAAAAAAAGAGAATAATCACATCCGCGAATATAAAAGCTCGCAAAACCGTTTTTGGCTAAAATCCAAGAAAACAATTTCCAAGTCCACCTTACTACATACATATCACAACTGACCACCCAAAAGCTTTTATTAAAAAAAAATAAATAAATAAATAAATTAAAAAAAAGAAAGGAAGGTATATAAGAGTGGTCGTCCCTGAAGTTTAGCAACTTACAGCCGTTCGGTATACTTACTACAATCCCTCTTTATCTCTTGCTCTCTCCCTTTTCCTCTCTGACATCTCACTCTCTCTTTCATATACTCTTATAAAGCTTTAGTATATACAGAAAGAGCTTGTACATACATACATACATACATACATATAAAAGACGACTCGTACATGACCGGACGCCCTTCAATTACTCGAAAACAGGCTGATTGGTAAAATCGAGTCGTCGTGTTGCATCGCGCGTGCGCAGTGGCGTCGTCGACGTCGTCGTCATCGTTTATATAGCAGCCTGTTGCTGTATAAACTGATGGTGTATAGACGCAAATTATTATGTTGCGCAGTTGGGAATTAACGTATATTTCAAATGTACTTATGACTCTATAAGAATAAAGAAGAATGCGACTCTCTGTGATTGTTTAGTACGGTAGAGCTTGCAAGTTGTTTGGCTTTTCTTTATGAGCTTTAATGTAGGAACATGATAATTTTATTCTCATTTTATTTATTTATTTTTTTATTGAATTTATTGTTTGAAATATACAAGGATGAGTCTAAAAGTGTTTGAGAACATTGTTTTGACTTTTGTAATAAACAGTCTTGTTTATTTTCGTCAAGATGAAATGTTTTGGACTTTGAGTCTAAAGTAAAAGTTTTTTTTTTTAAAATAGCTTTATAAAAATTGGGAATTTCAAGATAAATTTGTGTAGTTAAATAATTTTCTCATGTTCAATAACCTTTGCTTAATTAAAAAAAGAAATATCGTTAAATAATGTAATTGTAAAATTTTTTTTTAAAAAATTCCATTTGACTGACCGAAAAAAAAACGGATGATAAAAATTAACGATAAAATTGAACCAGGTTGGCATTAAATATATATACAGACCGACCGCGTGATTCAATAAAATAACATTTTAACCATGGTTATAATCATCAAAAGTTAACAAGATAACTGTCATAGGAGAGTTAATATATAAAACGGATTATAAGTAGGGACGAGCAACTGGGACTACTACTACTAATATACTATACCTTTTGCTACAATGTGTGTACAACTTTGGCTTATGTACCTACGTATCAAGAGCTTTTGAAATATTTTTAAAAATCATCAGAATATCTAAAATTATGTTTTATAATAAATTTTTATCGAAAAACTTTCATATAAAAATATTAACATAACATACTAAAATTCAGTCTCATTTTTTATGTGCATAGATCTATTTTATCATAAATATCTTTTTCTAGTCTCGCTAAAAAAAAAATATAATCCTCAAAGTCCAAAATTTCATCTATAAAACCATAAAGACGCAAAGCTTACCTCCACTATACCATACAATCAGGCCCTGGCCGACAAGAGTACCTATATAAGAGTAGGGGGTCAAGAAACTTTGCAGCGCTCTCTCGG
>JAPYZE010005056.1:0-12090 GCA_030522805.1 Leptomastidea abnormis | reverse complement strand
TTTGTTTTTCTTTTTTCTTTTGTTTTTCTTTTAATTTCTTTTCATTTCATTTTTGTTTTTTTTTTTAACTATTTTAATCCTTTTTTTTCATTTCTTTTTTTTTATTATTTTTTTCATTTTATTTCTTTTATTTTTTAACTTTTTCAATTTTTCAATTTTTTTTGCATTTTTTTCCTAATTTTTTAATTTTTTTTTATTAATACTTCATTTGTTCATTTTTTTTTTATTTTATAGGCGCATTTTATTCTAGGGTGTAAAAAACTTGACCAAATTTTTTTGAATTTTTTTAAGCCTCATTTTTGAAGTTATAGCAGTATTCATTTTCAAAATTTGGTAAACTTTTCATTTTTTCTAATCTTTAAGCTGAATTTTGACATAGAAAAATGCATTTTAGCAAAAAATTCATGATATACTTTTTTGTTGGAAATTTTCTCTATACTTTCAGAAAACTATATTTATAAGTCATTTTTAAGTAATTTTTAAGTCATTTTTATGATTATTAAGTTTAAAACGTTAATATAAAAAAATCGAGCCAAGCTTTTATTTCTGAAATTGCGGTAGGAAGTATTTTTTTTATGTAGAAAGTATCCTTTATAGTTTCCAAATGCCCTGAAATCTCTTAATCTATTAAGAAATTAAAGTTATTTCATAAAAAAGGGTTAAGTTTATGATTTTTGCTGATTTTCAGCTCCTGATGTTTTGTTTACAATTAAAAAAGACTAATACATTGTTTTTATGTTTTCAAACTTTGCCCTCCTGTAACTTAGCTTCTAAATAATGTTTAGAAACAGTCGCTTAAAAAGCCAAATTAAAGCTAATTTCAAGTCCTTTAATCTCTTTTTTAAATTGTTTTTCTATCTACTTTAAAAAAAAAATTACAGGTGAAATAGTGTGAAAAAGTGAGAAATTTGATGACTTCATTTTATAATTTAAAGGATTTATAGGTCCTTAGTGCTCGGACATGCAAAATTTATATTAAATATACTTTTTTTTCAATTGAAATATACTTACATGCTGTAAACAAAACATCAAGAACTGAAAATCAGCAAAATAATAAAATTAATCCTGTTTTATGCAATAACTTTTATATCTTGATAGATTAAGAGATTTCAGGGCATTTGGAAACTATATGGGATACATTCTACATAAAAAAACACACTTTTTATTGCAATTCCGGAAATAAAAGCTTGGATCGATTTTTTATATTTTTTTTTTTAAACTTAATAATCATAAAAATGACTTAAAAATGACTAATAAATATGGTTTTCTGAAAGTAGAGAAAATTTTCGACAAAAAAGTATATCATGAATATTTTGCTAAAATGCAGTTTTCTATGTCAAAATTCAGCTTAAAGATTGGAAAAAAATGAAAAATTTACCAAATTTTGAAAATGAATACTGCTGTAACTTTGAAAGTGAGGCTCAAAAAAAGTTTTTTACACCCTAGAATAAAATGCGCATATAAAAAACAATATCAAAAATTTTCACTTCCTATTCACTGAGAACTGCCTATGTATATATATAATTAGAAATTTTTTTTTCTTGATATTTCGGCCCTTAACACCACCCCAAACTCATATACGGGTATTTGACTCCAAAATTTGACTTTGGTGGTACCCAAGGGGTAGGGGAATGGGGGGGGGGAGTAAGGTTAAAAAAATCCAAACCTTTTTTTTTTTTATTTCGGTTTATTACACCACCCCAAACTCATATACAGATATTAAGCCGCAAAATTTGACTTTGGCAGCGTCCAGGAGGTTGGAGGAGGGGTGATATAGATAAAAAATATACCCTGTCAATACATTAGTAGTGTCATAATAGGGTCTAGTAGTGCCCTATTATATATAGGGTAATAACAGGGACTTGATAGGGCTTTAACAAGGTTTTCATAATAGTGCCCTATTACGTACATTTTAAGTATTTCAATCTTATAATACAATTCTTTTTTGCATATTGACAATTGAAAATTAAAAAGATACCAAAAAACTAGTGATATCACAAAAATGCTAGCTATAATAAGGTAAACTTCACGGCAAGTTTGAAATTATTGGCTTAAAGTAAGTGAGATCAAAAACGTACAGCCAAGTTTGCTTTTCGCTGTTATATTTAAATTTTTATTGAAATTCTTGACATTAAATGTAATTTTTTTTTTATAGTAATACAGCTTTTGTTTTGAGCTAGCAATGTGAATTAAAGATTTTTTCATCGATAAGTATTATTATAAATAAATAGTTGAAAAATGCATATTTATACTTTAATATGTATCTCTTGCATAACTTGACAGGCCCGATATTTTAGTTTGTTGATGAATCAACTCACACAATTGCATACAATTAGTAATTTATTGTATTGATGCTTAATTACATTTAGAATTATTAAGCGAATTCTGTATAAAGATTCACCTAAACTAAAATGATTGGCACGTATTCTATCAACACTTGTAGTTATGGATCTCTTTAGTTTTAGACCTTGAAACCAAGATTTGAAGAGGTTTTTGTAGTACTTATTGAAGTATGTGATTCCTTTGAGATTGCCCTGGCTTATAAGATTATTCGCATTATTTTCGTTGGATGTATGTTTAAAGAGAGCTTTAAAGTCGGTGAAGCGGACTCCAAAGTTTTTTCGGTCAGAAAAGATAGTTATTTTTTGGCTAGTTTTTCAGCATGGTATGTTCCTGTGATTCCCACATGTGAAAGTATCCAGAAGAACTCAAGTCTAGCATCTGGATGTTTGGTGAGATAATTAAGAGCTTTTTCTTTAATAGTGATGATATATGGGTTCATTCTAATGTTAATTTTTTTGGATGTTAGTGCTTTAAGAGCGCTGTGGGAGTCACTAAAAATAGCCACATTTCTGTTATTGTTATTGATGGCATATTCTGTAGCTTTAACCAGAGCTATACATCCAGCAGTAAATATAGACGTATTTACATTTAGACTAATGGATTTGGAATGAAAATGAATTAATAGTGCAGTATAAGGCCGAACCTACACTTACAGAGGTTAGTTTTACTGCCATCAGTGTAAAAAAGGAAAAATGAGTTCTAATTTATAACACGAGTTACATTATTGTTTGGTTGTTCAAGTTTTTTCAAATACCAAGATCCAGACCAACAGTAGGTTTGAAAATTTGTGAGTTATATGCAAAGTTGAAGGGAGAAAAAAAAATTTCTGTAAATAAAGCGGTTTTAATTGATATGATTGTTTTTAAACATTTGTAGAAAAATCTATTACTATTGCAATCATTGTTAGACATATTACTATAAAATTTTAAAAATTTTTGTATAGTTTGACTTATTTAAATTTTGTATTTAGTTTTTTTTGGTTTTAGGCAAGTATGTAAAGATGCCATATTCAAAGACAGATCGGATAATGCTTTTATACATGATTAAAAGAGTTTCTGGGTCTGACCCCTACTAGGTCCCACACAAAAATTTAATAATATTTAATGCTTTTAAGCATTTTTTTCACCATGCCAATGTGTGGTTCAAAAGATACGACTCTGGTCTAAAATTAGTCCCAGAAACTTAATGGAGTGTTTAGAAGTGATGTTGTGCCCAAGTACATTGACAATAACATCATTAGGTGAGATTTTACATTTGTTGAATAAAACAATTACAATTTTTGGTGGCTCAAACTCTAGTCCTAGTTTATTAAGCCGCTTCGAAATAGTATTAATGGCGTTTTCAATAATTAGAATAGCTTGGTCAACTTCCTGACTTGACACACGTATAGATACGTCATCAGCAAATTGTGAAATGTTTACTGAGTCAGGCAGGTTGTCGGCAATGTTTTTAACATATATAGTGTAGAGCAGAGAGTTAAGGACTCTTCCCTGAGAAACACCTTTGTAGGAGAATCTGAATTGGTCATCTAGACAGTCAGAGTGGATAAGTTTTTCGTGCAGTAGGAAATGTATAAAGGAAATAATACTGTGTGAACATCCAATTTCAGCAAGTTTATTCAATAAAATATCAATATTGACTTTATCAAAGGCTCCTTTGCATCCATAAAGGCGCCCAAAACTTTTTTATCATTTAGAAAAGATTCTTCTACAGTAAGTAGTAGTGAGGAAAGATTATCCATGTTGAGAGTCAAGAAGAAATCCTTGAGTCTCAACCCAGTACTGAAGTCGTAGTTTGATCATGCTCTTGTGTTTACAGAAGCATGACGTGAGCGCAATAAGCCGGAGACCAGTTCCTTCTCTAGGCTTGGGAAGGAAGTGAACAAAGGAATTTTTTCATTCAGGAGGATATATTTGTTTTGCATGAATTTTATTAAAGATATCTAAAAGGATTAGGTGTAGCTTAATTGGAATATTTTTGATTAGTAAATAATCAAATCCGACCATGTCTGGAGAGGATTTGTTTTTTTTTTTTTTTTTGCAATGAAGAGCTAAGTTAAATTCTGAAAAACTAAATAGATTGTCAAAAAAAGGGTTGGGAGGTGTGTGAGGTATGGAGGTTGGATCAGTTTGTTTAAAGAGAGAAGTAATTTTGTTAAGTGACGCGTGGGCGTGTTCTTTTATATTTGGGTTATTTTTAGTGTTTTCGTGACAGGTCACCAAATACAGGTCTTAACCCAGCTGTTTTTAAGAATTTTGCTGATAGACCAGACATAGCCTTGATCGGTCCAAAACGAAAGATTAGAAGCGAAATTTCTAAAATTTTTTTTTTTTTTTTTGCTTTTTCTTTGATTATAATTTTTAGGATTACTAATGTTAATAGCAACATGAAGAATATTAGTATAAAAATTGTATTTTTCAATTGGACTAACGATGTCAAAATCTTGAGAATAAAATTTATATATATTGTTGTTTAGGAACACTTAGAAGGAGTCCTAATCAGTAAGTCAAGATTAGAGTGTAATTGCGAGGCATCAAAATAGGTTTAAGTATTTTCATTATGGAGAAAAAAATTAAATTTGTCAAGGCAATTTGCCAGTTGGTCACCATTACAACCAGTGTGAGAGCAATTCCAGCACTCATTGTGTCAGTTAAAATCACCTAGGAAAATGCAATTGCTTTGAAGAACAATCTGTCAAATTGCGTATTATTGATGTTGCGTGTAGGTACAGTCTGGAGGTCTAAAACAAACAACGTAATTAAGGGTTGTATCACAACTAGTAATTTTTAAATGTAAGAGTTAAGTAGAAGATGTAATAGGAATAACTATTTCTCCAGATTTGTAGTAGAAGTTTTTTCGAAGGAAAAAAATAATTCCTCCTCCAGGATGTCGTTGTCGACGGTCTTCCTTAACTGTAAAGAATCCAGTGAGATGTACGTCATGCTTCGGTTGAAGCTAAGTTTCCACACATTATAACGTCAAAGTTCTCAGAGATGATTTTTAGGTCAATCATTTTAGAGTTCAAACTTCTACAATTCCAATAAAGAATAGGGGTAAGTGGGGCTATACCAGAACGGGGTAAAACCAGAAATCAAAGATTGCGTAGGAATGAAACGAGATAATCGAACCAAACTCCGAGGGCTTATTTTAGGTGTTACTACGAAGTAATTTCCCCAAGAACTGACTTATTTGCTGATATTCTCGATTTTTACGAACCTTTTTCGTTTTTATACATGGTCGAAATCTGCGATGTGAACTGATGACGTAAGCTATTACGTTTGAACAGAGCGGTTTCGGGTTGCGCCCCATAGATCATCTTAAAGTACAACTTCTAACGAGTATTTTTCGCCCCCGAAGGTCTCTCTAGCTTTATTTCTTCCTGAAATATCTGCATTTTAAGCCCAGCTGCTATATAATTTTAACATGTACAAATCACGATACTTCAAAAAATTGGTGAACTTCAAATCACTGTAACTTTAGATCTAAAGCACCTACAACAACGCTCAGGGGCTTGAAATTTTCTCTACTGATACCGTCACTGGGGAGGAAGCAACGAGTTGGATACTTTTATTGTTCTACTATAGTTGACATGTTTTCATTTTCAACATCAGAATTGCTTACCTTGTTCTGATTAAGTATTTTCTCGCTTTCAGTGTTTTGGCAGACACGTGCAAGGTGGCCTTCTTGCTTGCATTCGTAGCACAATAAGTTTTCAAGGGAGAAGTAGATGTGATAAACAGCATCTTCAGCTTGGATGGATGCCATGCTGGGAAGCTTATTCACATCTTCTTCTCGAATATATACCTGTTTGCGAAAGCACTTGATGTGAGAGAAATCTTCTCCAGGTACGCTAGCTTACATTTTATTAATTGGACTTACTGGTATGATCTGAGCGTTGCTGAGGTGAGAAATAATGGATTTATCCGGGATGGTGGGATGTATGTTAGAGATAATAATTTTGCGACTATAAGATCTGTACGGTCGTATCGGAATGATATGACTACCAACTTTTATCTTTTTGATCTCTTCACGCATGTATTTGGCTTTTTCAATAAAACGTAGGTATACGCACACTCTCATTAGATATGCGCGATATATGTGTGATATCAATAGGTTCGATATGTTCAGCAATTTCAAAGCAATACTCTTTAATAGGAACATCTCTGATAGAGGGTATAGAGGGTGGATGCCTGTCTGTGTGAGCGATCGTTGCATGTTGGTGTGAGAGGAGAAGGTGACAAAAGCCATGAGATAGAAGATTACCTAATTTGCAAACAGGTAGGTATCTAAAAATTCCTTTTGCAGGGTATGCAGAAGAGCACACCCTTGCTAACACTTATAGAGGTGCAGGCACACGCGCGGTACAACCTGGTTCGTTTAAAGACCTCTCCGGGCTTACACTTTAGAGAAAAAACAGTTATACCGAGAAGCGGTTAAAAACGCGTGCACCACGATCCCCTGCAAGCTATGTAGTTATTTGAAGGTGTGCAAGCTAAGAATTAATATAAACAATTTTGTATTTAATTCTTAAACTATTTTTACCAATTTTAAAAAGAGATCAATAACGTTAGATCAATTTTTTTTAAGTTTAATTAAAAATTATTGTTATTATAGAGATTAAATATTTGCACTCTCGCTTTATATAAGTTACGTTGTACAGTGTAAAAATAGATAGTGCAACGTCCGCATGCAAGGTATAACTTGTCCAACGTTGTCATTTAGACCTCTAGGGAATCTCCCTATGTGAAAGAATCAATGTGCCTCGGGTGTATGTGAAAAGTAACATAACCATATTTTTTTTACAACAAATTTTCCATTCAATATCATTTTTATTTTCACATGAAAGTACATTTGAGGACATTTGATTCTGTTCACCTAATTTAATTAGCCCTATTATCAAAAGATGGCATAAGGAGTATCTGGCTAAAGAAGTTTTCATACCCCATACACAATATGCCATCTTTGCTAATACGGCACCTTAACAAAAAATGGACAGAATCAATTTCCTCGAAGAAACATAATGTTGGAAAACTTAAATTTCTATTAAGAGATTTTTATATTTTAGGTCAATAGCCCAATTCTCAAAAATATTATAACATAACTTTCAGTTTCAAAATTATAAACTGTTGCTTAATTATATTATCTATATTTAAGCAATTTTATTTTTTATGTAATTTCCACAAAATTCCCTATATCAATCCACCCTACTTGTACATAAAGCTAGGTCATAATCTTATTTCTTATAAAGATTTACTAATAAATTTCTATGTAATCTACATAAAATGTCAAATAAATCTCAAAAAAAAAATTGAATAGACAGCAATGGTAATAGTAAGAAACAAGCAAAACTTCTTTGACTTTAGACTAATTTTTCAAAAATTTTACTTCAGAATTTCAATTATATTTTATTTAATTCTTTATTATTAATTTTAATGCAACAAGTTGATTTGAATTTAAAAAAGAAATTAATTTTATTGAAATTAACTCATTTAACTAAACTGATTAATTGTAACTAAGTAAGTCGATTATTTAAAATAAATCAAAATAATATTTACATTTTTTCAATAGCTTCTGAAATTTCTGGCCAAAATTCATCTACTATCATGTCCAATTTTTTAAGAGCAAATACTTTTAATTCAGTTATTGGTTCATCAAGTAAGGAAATTATGCCAGCTGTAAAAATATTATTCATTATTTTCAAACATTAGATGCTTCACATATTTATTATAAGTAATCAAGAAATAAAAAAAATTACAAATAAATTATAATTTAATGAACATTATTCTTCTTTAAAAATTTTACAAACAAATGTTTAATAAATTTACCTGCTGAAGTAATATTCATATTTTTTCCTTATGGGGGAGCTAATTAGGAAATTGTTCGGATGAAATAATTATTGTTTTAAAATTGATGTAATGAATTTTTGTTTTTAATATACACTTATTGATTAAACTGATTATATGTATTATGTATGCCTAAAATAATTTAAAAAATATATTTAATTATATATAAATGATTTGTTAGTGGATTTTGCATGAACGCATAAAACTTCAATGCACAGTCACGCTAAAGGTCTTTGTACGCTAATAAAATATATATATAAGAATACTATAAATCCCATATAATGATATAAAAATTGAAAATAAAATGATATAAAAATTGAAAATAAAAAATAATTTAAACCTGGGTGTCCTGAAGACCTGAATACTTAAAAAAACCTTTTAATCTGCAATCGGTCATAAATTATATACTTACAAACTCATAAAATAAGTAAATAATAATTATTAAAAACGAGAAATAATAAAATGCGTTTTAGATTGGTTACTTGCTGATTGGAAAAAGGAATAAAAAATAAGGAATAGTAAGGACCATTAAGGCATTAAGGACGTTCCACGCAAAAGGAACAGTAACGAGAAGGGGAATAAGAAGGCACAAGGCACAAGGAGGAATAGTAACTGGCTTATTCTCCTTATGCCATCCCTCCTTATTCCAGCACAGCGGTTTATATTGTTAAATTTTTGTATAGTTTTTACATATTTTTCATTGTCAAATCATAAAACTAATCGATTTCAATAAGTGAAATGTTTAAGACTTTATTTTTAAAAAATAGCTTTCCGATTTTCATGAATATGCAAAGCAAAATTTTGTTAATTTTTTTGTTAAAATTTTGGTTATTAATAATAATTATAATAATAAAATTTAGTTTTCGACATTGAACTTATAAAAATTGAATAGTTTTATGACTTAAAAATAAAAAATATGTAAAAACTATACATGAATTTAACAATGTAAACCGCTGTGCTGGAATAGGAAGGCATAAGGTTAAGGAGACATAAGGAGAATAAGCCAATCACTATTCCTTCTTCGGCCTTCTTCTTCCCCTTCTCGTTATTATTCCTTTTGCGTGGAACGGCCTCTATGGTAATAGCATTCTATTTCTTCTCCATCAACAAATTGATCAGTCTTTTGGTTTAAATTCCACTGTTCCGTATCTCTTTTCTCCGATTGTCATTGTATTTTATTCATGTCATTATTTTTTTATATTAATATTGATTATTGATGATAAATTATAGATTGTATTTCTATTTGAGTTAATAATATATTTATATGTTATAGTTTAAAAAGAAAATTAATCTCTTATGCAGTTAATTAATTTGGCTCAACTTATGTCCACTTATTCCCCATAGCTATAGGTATACTTACAATGTATTTTGCTATTCCCCCGATGCTATTCCATTTGCTTGGAACGGCCTTTAGTAAACACTGTCAGTAGTTTGAACACTTTAAGTTTTGGACTTTGATGAGTGATGAATGAAATTATGAATAATGATTTAACAACTAAGAATAGTGCAAATTATAGTTTATAGAGTAGCAAATTTTAATATGAACTGAGCATTTTTATAGATTTAAGAATGAAATTTTTTTCCGTCGCTAATTTTGGATCGGAATTATCGGAATTTCGGAATTGGACTCATAGCTTGATGCTGATTGCTGATATACTATATATAAACATTGTACTTTTTGTACATAAACTTGGAATAAAAATTTATTTCGTTTTCTATTTAAGTCATACATATGCAATTACCTACAGATACATTTCCATTTTATCTTTGCATTTTGTATTTATTGTACATATACATATATACACACTTTAATTTTATCGTAGTATAGCAGTATAGTATTGCAGTATAGAGTATAGTAATGATATAAAGTATGATATAGTTATATTCTATCTGCATTATATGCGTACTATATATAGTTGATTCATAACGTAAAATAGCAAGAATTTTTACATTGTAAGCTTCAGGCTCCAAGAATTAAAAACATAAATCAATTTTAATTAATAAAATACTTTTAACAACTGTTAAGATTTTTTTTATAGTTAAGACAACAGTTGATCTATATTTAATTAAAAATTAATGATTTTTTTTATAAAAATTTTGTTTATTCTTGTTTTTGCTCTGTTATTGCTCATATTATTTTCCTTTTAATCTTCTGCATCTACTAAAAATGTATACCTAGTGCTACAATGAAGGAGTAATAAGTGAGGTGTTGTCATGACGACAGGTAAATAGTTAATTTTTTTTGCAATTACAGTATGTTTTTTAAATTGGCATTTTACCTTTTATTTTCTAGTACATTTTCATATTATTCTATACTATTAAAGTATTCTATATACTATTAAAGTAAATTTGTTTTGTGATATAAAAATCTTGCTTAAAACTTTCAATAATTATCCAATTGTTAAGTATGCTTTTATATTTATTATTTTAGTTTCAATTTTTTTTTAATATAAATAACTTTTTTATCAAGTGAATTTTTTTATGTGTATGCTTACTACTTAGATCAATTGTGTTTGAATTGAGTAATGTAAATTTAACTTGTATTGTATGAGTAATGTAAATTTAAATTGTAAATTCAACAAATAACTTGAATATAATTATAAAGATTTCTGTAATAATATATTTTTTGGTTTAACGAAATATTAAATATTTCATTTTATCTGATGTTTACCTGTAAATAGATTATTAACAGGATGATTAGTATGTGTGTCTTTAGTTTTAAAAATAAAAAAATCCTGTTAATAAAATTTACAACAATCACTAAAGCTGAGTATAAATAAAAAAAAGTAATAAAGTAATAGCAAAACTAACAAAATATAAATAAAAAATTAAGATTGTTTTATTTAAATGCAAAAGAGTTTAAATAAAACTAATAACTAATCAAAGTTAGTTATACAACTAATAATTAATCAAAGTATCGAAAACTTTATGTTTTGTGTAACATATAACGAAATACATAACCTATTTAATATAGTATTATTCAAATGTTTCTTTTTCTGTTGTTTAATAACTTATAATAAAACTATAAAAAAAAATTAGAAATAATAAATTATTGATTTGACAATCTATTTAATATATTATTTGACAAGTATCCTTTAGGCCAAATTTTCACAGTATAAGTGTTTCAAGTTGAAAAAATTTTAAAAAATTTTAAAATATTTTCATAAAATCAAATTTTGTTATTACATAGAAAAATTAAGGTAACTTAAAGCAAAAAGTTGATATGGAATTTTTATCAATTAAGCATAATAACAAAAAGCTCTTAGTTAAAAGCTTAACAGATATTCTAAATATACTTTTTTTTGTATGTCTTGATTTAGAAAGTATGGAAAAGGCATTTCCTAGGACTAAAAATTGTATTATATTTAAAAAGAAAATTATAATGTGTATGACAAGTTTGACTTGATCCATTTACTTTTACATCAAAACTTTTTGCTTCCTCAAAGAGGAAGCTTTGTGATCATGCAGAAAATTTTTTTTTATAAATGTGTTAAAAATGATTTTTATGATCTAAGAAGTCAAAATATATAATTTTTTTGAAAAAAATTTTTCGTGTGACCACTTTTTTGTGTATGGATGTATGTATCTGTTTTTTTTAATCCAACATAAAAGTTTTTCCTATCTTTCGATTCTGACTGGACAAAGTGGATTCGATTCTTTTTTTTAAAAGGAATTTGGGAAAAAATTGTTTTTTTATTTTTAGTTTTCGGGAAGTTGGTTTTTTGCGATTTTAACGTATTAAACGTTAATATTTTTTTTCCGGTCGAAGTGCATCTTTTAGAGAAAAAAAGCTTCAATTTCCGTTTTTTACTTTTTTTGTAGGTTATGTCAATTTTAAGTTATTGTCAAAAAACTAAAAATTTTTTGAGGATTCATAACTTGAATATTTTAAAAGATAATGATT
>JAPYZE010005055.1:0-12131 GCA_030522805.1 Leptomastidea abnormis | reverse complement strand
ACCGGACCGACCCCATAAGACTCCATATAATCTGCAAGGAGCTGCGTATATTTATCGCCGCGGAGGGCGCTCTTTCAAAGTTGGGCTCCAAGCGAATAGTACGGCGTTACATCATTTACATCTGCTATATTTGGTTTTACTCCATATTTAAGCAAGACATTAACAAATTCACGATTTCCCGTACCCACCAAATGAACCACAATATAGAGCGGTGTTGATCCAGCCAAGATTAGATTATATCGTAAAAATTTATATAAAAAATATCCATTTGAATTTCCCGCGCTTATTGAACATTAGAATTTAGAATTCATCGAAACATTGAACCTATTACGTTATACAAATAAAACTACAACACATTCTATTTATATTTTGTCGTTTTTGATAAAAATTCATGTTTCAACCGTATTTTCGAAATAAAAAGTATGTTTGATTTTTTTTTTTTTTGCAACATGTATCAATATTTAATTAATTTTATAATTGCTTCTTTGAATTAATGTACCAAAAATGCAGTTATTTATGTCAACTTTTATAAACAAAATATGGAATAGTAGTGAAAATAATGTAGCAACACTATTATTACAATAATTGATAAAATTTTATTTTAAATGACAATATCAACTTACTTATTAAGATTTTCTGTTCCAGTAGATGTTATCCTCGCATAGATATTACACCGACAATTTGTACTCAATATATCCATGTGGTCGGAGCATTGCAAATTTTTATTGTAAAAACAATATTTCTGTAATATTTATGTAGGTAAAAATAGAATTATATACATAGAAAAGTTACTTTATCAAAAAAATAAAAAAATCAATTTAATAAGTAAATATTGCGCAGTTCGCATGAGACACGAGTTTAGCCTACAGCTGCCGGTAAAAACACGCATGTATTTAAGTAGCATCAACAGCGCGTTTTTCGTGACTCAATCCCCCGACCCCCATCAGCTGTAAAAGTAAGGGCTATTACACAACTCCAACGAACAGCGATTTCTTCGCGAGTATTTTACAAAAATATACGACGTATAATATGGCTTTGTAACCAAGTGGTCGTGAGTTTGATTTTAAGACATTTATCGTTTTAGAAAAATTAGCATAAAAAAGTAAATTTTAAATATTAAAAAAGAATTAATGTACTTCATTTTATTTTTTTTTTCCCCAAAAAGTATCTTTCTCTGCCGAAATATTAAAAAATATTATTTTTTAAAAGTTATTTTTTAGTCAACAGCTTTGCGATTTATTAAAAAAAAAAAATTATTTAATAAAACTTTATTATCTAATAGAATAATTGAGTTAATATCTAGTGTAAATATTAATAATATTGAGCAAAACTATATGTTTATTGAAACTGCGAATTATAGATATACCGTTAATATTATTATTAATAACAATTGATATTAGACATAAAATTTTACTTACATCAAACTAAAAACGCATTTTCTTATATTTCTATCTTATCATTTAAAATTAAATAATACATTCGTTAAAATAGAGTTACTGCGTTATTATGTTGATACATCTTTACAGTAATTACAAATTGTCGGTTAGTAAGCGAAGTTGACCACGTACGCCACTGTAATGGTAAAATGATGGGGCTTGAAGTATAGTATTTTTCGTAGGCACTCACATACTTGGCGCTACCATAGCATCTTCTTCAAACTGTCTTTGTATAGTGTTACTTTTCGCATTTTTTTTTATTACTGACTAAAGAAAGGAATGGGGGGGGGGGGGAGGGACCATTACACATATCCTTATGATGTAATGACTCGTGGAATCGGGTGGAAACCCAGTGGGTAAGAGTTGGTTCAAAATCTGATCAAATATTCTATTTCTAACTGGATATGTACTTTACATTTTGTACATTTGTATTTAATACTTAATTATGTTTTAAAATGTACTGGAAGAATATAAGTAAAATGCAATTTTTATTGAAATTTTTATTTTAAAATAAAAGTGATAAGTAAGAAACATCGAGTTTTTGTATGTTTTTTTATCAAGAATATATTTTGTAAAATAAAAATACACATTCATTTTTTATTAACTAGTGTTACAAAAATTATTAATGTGAAAATTACGCATTCAGATAACACAATAAATTCTAAATAATCAATTTAAAATTGAAATTATCAATTACAACACTAATTACAATAGCTCTATTATTTTGATAATGATATTAACTTAATTTTATAATCAACAATTTATTAATTAAATTTTTAGATAGTTATAAGTAGGTTTTTTTCTGATTAATTTAAATTGTATTCCAAAATATGATAAATTTTTAAAAACTTATTAAAATCATTCAAGTTATTAGGTTCATTTTTTAAAGTTTCAGATTACCATTTTTCAATTAATGGTGAAAATTCCAATTGTCCTTTAGAAACGCGTATCAAATTCATCAAGCTATCGTTATCTAAATAGTCAATAATTTCTAGGCACATCTCGGTGATAGTTAAACCGGTAAGTATTTGAATAGAATCAAGGGCAGGTTCGATTAATCGATTTCTTGATCTGCCTCTCCTCAACTGTATTTCAATAAAATAACTTAAACTTGGAAAATGTTTTTGCCAATCATTAGAAGTACATGCATTGTAAATATTCCGCCGTTGAAATTCAGGTATTCTCCAATAATTTCTAACAAATTTTTCACTACCAATGTACGCAGTTGAAAAATATGGATTAATTTCTTTCTTTAACCAAGAATCAATATCTTTTTTTTCTTTATGTAATGTCCAGAAATTTGCAAAATGTCCCTCATAAACCATATCAAACATATTAGTATCAATAAAATCATTTTTATTCGTTTCTAATCTATCAATTGAAAATTTAATCCCCTCCAATGACCACATGCGCTCACCAATATTGCAACGGTTTTCAGAATCATAAAAATAAGGTGCTCCTTTATAATCGTCTTTTATACTAATGTCAGCTCCAAGTTCCATAAGTACACTAAACATTTTACGATTTACAGAAGATGCAGCCACGTGTAAGGGTGTTTTACCTTAAAGAAATTTTTTTTTTTAAATATTGCCGTTGAAAACATATTTTATTTTTACGCGGCAAATATTAGAATGAGAAATAAACTCGCATATATGTATATTGTGTAAACGTCAAATTAATTGAATAATTAATTATCATTTCTTGTAATTTAAAAATAAACTTACCTTTATTGTTCTTATGATCAATCTCGCATCCGCTGTCAATAAGAACTTTGATATTATCAAAGACAAGCTTAAAATTAATATAATTAATGTTACCAGAGGAGACGTAATGAATAAGATTTTGACCTTCATCATCACTAATCGTCAAATCAGGTACATTAGCAATGAATTTCCGAAAAATTTTGGTGTTAGTAACTTTAGTTATCATTTGAAAAATCAATGTCTCATTAAATCTTTTAATAATTAATCTGGCGAAAGTCAAATAAGCACCTCTGCCTAGAAGTATTTCTATAAAACGATAATTTTTAGATTCCATTAAAAGAGTCATCTCTAATGCTGTATCTCCAAGTAAGTTGGTAGCTTGAATATCAAGTTCAGGAGTGCTAAATAATAAAATAAGGTAGCATTTAAAATCTTTTGATAATTAATTTTTGAATTCGTTTTTAATTATAAAAAAACATTAAATCAACAATAGATAAATAAAAAAATTGTAAATATTTATACCTTATTAACGTTAGCAGTGATTCTTCATTTCCTGCAAGTACTGCCAAATGTAGTGGGGTATAACCATCAGTTGACTTCACGTTAGGATCAGCACTATAAGTTAGTAATAGTTTAATGAGTTGAACATTATTATTTTTTACTGCAATGTGAAGGGGAGTGTAGCCAGCATACGAATCAGCAAAATAATCAACAGCTTCATTAATGTCGATTCCTGATTTTAAATAATTTTCAATGACAAGCAAATTGTTCTTTAAGCAAGCTACATGAAAATGTGATTGACCTTGATTATTTACAGGATTATTACTGTAAAAATTATTTCCTAATAAATGGATTGCTAAAAAATAATAAAACATATTTTATAATTAATAAAAATGATTAAATATTACATTAGAATCTACATATTTACTAATTACATGTTTGGAATATTTCCCCTTGGCTGAGGTGAACGGGAGTCGAGTTCTCTGCATTTTGTAGACAAGGATCAGCTCCATGTGCAAGCAGCTGTTCAATAAATTCATTCCTCGACTCAAATTGTTTTCGGTATAAGATATGAAGTGCAGCGTCACCTGACCATATCGGTGAATCAGTAGTAATTTTTTTATTAACTTCAGCTCCAGATTCCAGCTCTTGTTTCAACATCGACAAGTCTTGTATAAAGCAAGCAATTTGCAGTTTAGTCCAACCCAGTTTTTTATATATTTTTTCTTTATTGGTATCTTGATCAGATTCTAACAATTGTTTAAATACTTTTTCACGCTGATACTTCAAAGCAATTTGATATGATGTTATACCTTTACTGTCTGCCACTTGAGGCTTTGCTCCATACTGTAACAATTCATTAAGAAAATAATTACTACATCCCATACAAACTATATTAACTGCAATGTGAAGCGGTGTCGACCCAGCGTTAATTAGATTACAGTCTTTTGTTAATTGCCATTGAAAATCGTGAATTGTAGACAAATTTGGATCTGCTCCGTTCTTTAATAACAGCTCAATTGCCACAGAATTCATTTCTGCACAGGCAATATGAAGATGTGACCAATTATTCTGATTAACAGAATTCACTAGGTTTCTTTTATACATGACTGACACGTTTAAAAGATAATTTGCTTTCTTCATTTGAAAAGCAACATGCAAAGGGGTCATGTTATTTGCATCTTGACAAGCTATATTTGCTTCAGGCCGAGCTAAGATGTCTTGTAAAGGACCATTAAATATAACTGTTAGATGCAATAAACTGCAACCAGCCCATACTGGTGATCCACAAGGAATGGCAACATTTACATCCTTGAATTTTTGATCTAAACAATCTTTAAATTTATGATATTTTTTCATGGCTCGTAGTACATCTAATAAATTTACACCATTAGTAAATTTTAAGTTTGATAATTGATGCTGTTTCTCTTCCAATAGAATTTGAATTAAATTTTCTTTACCAAACTTTTTTAAGCATAAATCAAGTGGAGTTGTGCCATTAACATCTTTAGCCAAAATATTTGCTCCTGCCTGAAGTAATAATATTACTGTTTTAAAATTTAATTGAGCAGCAAAATGCAGAGGCGTATAACCTGGGAAGATTGGAGAATCTATATTCAAAGGAGTATCAATATCTACATTTTGTTTTTGACTTTTAAAATTACCCAAAATACAACTCAAATGTGTTGAGTTAAAACCTACATCATCAGGTAAATCTGATATATTGTTGCTCATCTTAAAATTCTCCTTTTGATTTTCTTTAAAAATATTTTCTTCCCAAAGATTTCTGATGTATAAATGTAATGGAGTCATTCCCTTGGTATCTTTACTATTCAAGTTTGCGCCATTATTTAAAAGAAACTCAATCGCCTTTTCTGCAGCATGTTCTACTGCTGTATGCAAAGGTGTGTAACCAGCAAACCCAGGTGCATCATCATTGATACGCACATCAATTGGAACACCAGCTTTTATATAAGCATCAATAACTTTTACAAGATTTGTTGAACAAGCAACATGAAAATGAGATATTCCAATTTTACTAGAATAATTTTTGAAGTTTTTTATTGCAAGATAACAATATAGAATTCTAGATATATTCTTATCTCTTATAAAAGCTAGTAAAAGTGGAGTGTAGCCATTATTATTTTGAACTGTAAGATCAACGCCACGTTCAATTAATATATCAAAGGTATCAACCAAAGGATCACAAAATTCAACAAAAAAGTGTGATACCGTGTTGCCTATATATTTTGGCATATTTTGGCATATCAAAGAGCCGGAAGGTAACTTGTAATTGACATTAAAATTATTGTCCATTATCGCTTCAATGCATGTTTTTTTATTCCCATTTGTCAAATATTCAGCTTTAAAGCCATTTTTTAAAATATTATAAATCTGTGCTAGCTTAATGTAATCATCTTTTTCATCTGACTTGTTTTGATTTATTAAACAATTGGAAGCTATTTTGTAATCAAAGTCAAAATCTTCATCATTCCAAATGTTGAAAAAATTACTAGCTAATTTATTGTACTTTGAGAGATTTAGTCCCAGTTCAATGTATTTGTTTATTACTTCAAGAGAAGTTACTATTTTATCCATGTCAGTCATTTATATCTTTTGAATCAATACTCAATAAAGTTTAGAAAATAAAATTTAGCCAATTGTTTTTGTATTTCTGAAACATGAATGAAAATAATTAATCTTTTAGATATTACTGTGTACTATTATTAAACAAAATTATAAGGAATGGTTTTTTTAAAAAGTAAAAAAAAAAAATGAAATCAGATATTGTAAAAAAATTTATATGGATACTTGAATTAAATAAATAAAAGATTTAATATAATTATTACTCACTTGTTTACCAAAATCGAGGGTATTGCGAATATACAGACATACCATTAATTCTACCATTTATACATTCAACATAAAAGATATGACATTTAACTATCACTCAATTAATTACTATAATGTTTAGTCTACTTTAATAATTTAATATTAAACACAATCAAGATGTTTTTCAACTATTTTTAGAACAACTATACTATCAATAAATCTGGAGGCAAAGTCTTGCCGACGCTACCGGTGAAATAAAGCGTTCTATCAGCTGACAGCTACTATTAGTGCGACCTAGCCTCAACAAAGCGTTTTTCCTTTGTCCTTGCGCGAGTGTTATACAGCATTATATAACTTACCTATAACGTATTTAATATAAACTTTGAACGTTACTTCGAAATTCGTAGCTAAGAAGGAAAGAAAATAGAATATATACGCTAAAAAAAATTATTTTTCTTAAGGTAAGCCGTTTTTTTATTTAAAAATTGCAATTAAATTAAAAATGTCGATATTTTAAATTAAAAGACTTTTTATGCTCTTAAAATTGTTTGCCTCTTATTGTCCGATTTAAGTGAACAAATTAATAAGTAAGAGTTATTATGAAATAAAAATTGAATTTAAAAAAAATAACTGCAATTGTAAGAGTTTAAAATAATTAGATACTCTTGTTAGGATAGAAATAAATTAAAAATTATGAATTGTCTATAAAAATCAAACTTTAATAAGAATCGAACAGCAATGTTACTTATTCAAGAATCAAAGAAAATTTGTACACTTTTTCACAATGACACGAACGATGCTCGTAATTCTACAACTATGTACATACAAAATTATTTATTTAACAAAATCTGCATCTCACTAGTATAAATTCTTAAATAGTATCGTTAGTCTGTGGATAAAATTTAACTCATATTATAACATTTTTTTATCAATAAACAATTTATTAAGGTAAAAATTATTTTCTATTTTATTGTGACAAATTTAAGATTGATATTTGACAATTTAAAAGCTAAGATACAAATTTTAAACTCTAAACGATGCTTAAATTTGTATAAATTTAATTGTTTTCAATCAGCGGTGCAAATTCCAATTTTCCATTAACTGCTCGTATTAAATTCATCAAGCTATCGATATCCAAATGATTAACAACCTCCAAGCACATCTCGGGGATAACCAGACCAGCAAGCTCTTGGAATGAATTTGCAGCAGGTACGAGTAATCTATTCTTCATTCGAGCTCTTCTGAATTGGACTTTTATTAAAATACGCAAGATTGAAGAACGATTTCGTCTATTACGTAAAGATATATCTTTATATTCACAGTAATCTAACATTTTCTGTCGCTGAGACTCTGGTATACTTTTAAAGTCTTTTAAAAATTGATTGCTAAAAATGTATGCAACTAAAAAAGTTGGATTTATTTCTTTTTTTAACCAAGATTCAAGCTCTTTTTTTTCTTTTGGTATTCTGGAGTGATCTTCGTCAATAAAAGGTCGACGGTAATCTTCATCATCTCTACTATAATCATCAATACTGTCATAAAAATCTATATCATCTGAATACAATTTATTCGAATAATCAATATAAAATCCAACTTCCTCTAATTTCATTAGATGTTGAATAAATACAATTCTGCAACGGGTATGTGAAACATAAAAGTAAGGTGTTTTTTTGTCATCGTCTTTTATGTTTATATCAGCTCCAATTCCAAGTAGTGCTTCACACATGAAATAATTGTCTGAAGATGCAGCCAAGTGTAGAGGTGTTTTACCTAAAAATAAAGTATTGAAATTATTTATTTACAAAAAAAATAATTTTAATGATTTGCACAAATCTTAGAAATATTTTTTTTTTCTTATTTTACATGCAGTTTTTGCGATTTATTTAAATAATTTAATTGAAAGTATAAAAATAAAATAAAAATTCTCAGATGAAGTTTATAAGTAGAAAGAGTAAAACAATATTTTATGCGAGATTTTGCAAAAAATAATAACGACCTCTTCGAGTATATTATAAAAATAAACTTACCTCCATTGTTCTTGTGATCAAACTCACATCCATGGTCAACAAGAATTTCAATTTTTTCATAAACGTTCCAAAAAAAATATTCATCAATACAGTTAGCAGATGCGATGTGGTGAATAAGATTGTTACCTTCATCATCAGTTTTCGTTAAGTCGGGTACATTAGCGATCAATTTTCGAAAAACTTCATTATCACGAATTTTTTGCATAATTTGAAAAATTGATAGATAACTGTGTCTTCCTTTAAATAAATTGTCAAAATTTAAATAAGCGCCTTTGTCGACTAGAATTTCTGTGACATTGTCCTTACAAAAAAATAACGGGTGAAAATTCATTACTAATGCTGTATCTCCAAATATATTCTTAGCTTGAATATCAACTATAGGATAGCTAAAAAAGACATTTAAAAAAAAGACATTTCAAAATTAAATTAAAAATATTTTATTACTTATTGAAATATTTTAATACGTAAGAAATAAAGCTTAAAAATTAATACCTCAATAACTTTCGTAATGAATCCTGTCTTCTTGCGGATACTGCCAAATGCAGAGGTGTAAATCCTTCACTCGATATGATATTATGATCAGCTCCATAATTAAATAAAAGTTCAATGAGTTCAACACTATCATTCCAGACAGCCAAGTGAAGGGGAGTAAAGCCAGCATATAAATCAGCATAATAGTCGACAGCTTCGTTAACGTCGGTTCCTGATTTTAGATAATTTTCAACGGCAAGCAAATTATTTGCTATACAAGCCATATGAAAATGCGATCTACCTTGATTATTTACAGGATTTTTACTGAAAAAATTATCCCCCAATAAATGCGATGCTAAAAAATATTAAAAAATATTTTATAATTTATAAAAATGATAAAATTTTAGATTAAAATTTATGAATTTCGTAATTACATATTTGGAATATCTTCCCAATGCTTAGGTGAACAGGAGTTGAATTTTTTGCATTTTGTAGGCAAGGATCAGCTTCATATGCTAAGAGCAGCTGTACAAACTCATTCCTCGACTCAAATGGTTTTCGGCATAAAATGTGAATGAATCAAAACTTATTTGCTTATTAACCTCAGCACCAGATTCCAGCTCTTGTTCAACCATTGACAAGTCGTGTATGAAGCAAGCAATCTGCAATCTTGTCAAACCTAATTTCTCGTATTCTTTTCTACTATCGAATTCTTTATCAGATTTTAACATCTTATCAAAAATTATCTCGTTATGATACATTAAAGCAATATGATACGGCGTTATGCCATTAGCATCTTCTAAATTTGGTTTTGCTCCATATTCCATCAAGACATTAACAAAATCAAAATCTTCCTCACATTCTTGGTAAACTGCAATGTGTAATGGTGTTGATCCAGCCTTTATTACATTACAGTCATCTGTCAATTCCCATTGAAAATCGCAAAGTGTGGACAAATTCGGATCTGCTCCCTTTTCCAATAGAAGTTTAACAGCTTTAACATTTTTTACTGCACAGGCAACATGAAGATAAGATAGATTATTTTGATCAACAGGATATGAAGTGGTAAATGTGAGACTATTTAAAATTTTTTCAACAATTTCTGCTCTTTTCATAGAAAAAGCAATGTGCAATGGGCTCATACCTTTTGCATCTTGAATTTCAAGATTTATGTTTGGACAAGCTAAAATCTTATCCACAGGACCATCGAATATGACAACCAAATGAAGTAGACTACAGCCAGGCCAAATTGGTGATTCTAATGGGATTATATCATTTATATCAACAAATTTTTGTTTAATATAATTTTCAAATTCGTCATTTTTCTGCATAGCTTTTAATGCTTCTATTATTTCTACACCATTTGTAAATTTTAATTTTGACAATTGATGTCGTTTTTCTACCAATAGTAATTCAATAATTTGATCTTTATTGAATTTCCTTAAGCATAAATCTAGTGGGGTTGTGCCGTAAATATCCTTAGCCAAAAGATTAGCTCCTGCCTTGAGTAGTAATGTTACTGTTTGAAAATTTAGATCCGCAAAATGTAGAGGCGTAAAGCCTGGAAAAAATGGAGAATCCAAATTTATAGATGAATCTATATTTGTAATTTCTTCCTCATTTTCAAACGTTCCCAAAATACTTTTTAAATGTGTCAAGGTAAAACCTACGTCGTCAGGTAGATCGAACAAATTATTGCTTACTGCTTCTTGAAAGAATTTCTGTACCTTATTCATTTTTTAATAGTAACTCAATCGTTTGTGGTTGGCAATATTCCATTGCAAAGTGTAGAGGAGTATAGCCACCAAATTTTGGCGAGTCGTCATTAACTCTTTCATTTACAGAAATGTTATTTTTCAAGTAGTGATCAATTATTTCTGTCATACTTGTAGTACAAGCCACATGAAAATGTGATAAACCATTCTTTGAATGAAAATTGTTTAAAATTTTCCTTTTAATGTAATTACTCAGTATATAATCTATCTTTATGCCTTTTATAAAAGCAAGTAATAGTGGAGTGTATCCATTATCATTTTGAATGTCAAGGCCAATGTCACGTTCAATGAATTGTTCAAAAAAATAACTTGGATCTTTATCCAATCTAACGATTAAATGTGATACTGTATTGCCTGAATAATGCGGATATTTTCGACATATTAAAGAGTCGGAGGGTAACTTGTAATTAGCGTTGATAAAATTGTTCATTGACACATCAATATCCATTATTTTATCGTTATAAAATGCATTTACTGTATTTTCCTTTAATATATGATAAATCTGTCCCAATTTAATGTAATTTGTGTCTACCGCTTTTTGAGATGTTGTTTCTTTAGACATTGTAGTGAATTATATTTTTTTACTTGAAACTTATCAAAATCCAACAAATTAGATTTAGTTTGCAGTTTTCATATCTAGTTCTGAAATGTTAATTGATAATTAATACAAAAAAGGTTTATTTGATTATAGATTTTTCAAAAGAAACTTAATAAAGATTATTTTGTGTAAAGTCAATTAGATGTATCTTTTATAATTTAAGGATGTACTGATATTTCAGTTAAAATTCCATCAATCATTTTGATTTTGCGCTTAAATAACATAATAAATCACCATATAAATTTGAAGACATTCTCAATTCTTTTTTTTTTTTTTCGTTTTTCAATATTTTATATAAGAACAATTTTAGCTTAATTAGAGTATTTTAAATCGATATGAAAAGTTTCATTAATTTAAAATTAGTAGAAGACTTATAGCCAGTACGTCTTTAATCTATTGTGCACCAAAATGCAAAAATAAGGTATGTTTCTCTCTACATCATACAATATTTTTACTTCATAAAAAATAAAGTACCCTTTAAATTTTTATTCTTTGCTATCTAAAGAAAAATAAGAAGCCTTGGTAAAGAGTTATAAGTACTACGTAAAAACTTGGTTACGAAAAGATTATTTTAAAAACATTAAATAAACATAACACACGATAAAATGCGGGAAATGTAAGAAATAACTTTGCTCTCTCCAAATCATACATACTAGAATAGACTTTACAACTTTTTTTTCAAGTTCGGTTCTTACTAGGAGAAGTTGTGAGATTCGGGTGATGGATTTTCACCAAACTTGGTAGAGTGACTTCTTTTAACATATAATAAAAGAATCCCAAGTCCTAAG
>JAPYZE010005051.1:0-14503 GCA_030522805.1 Leptomastidea abnormis | reverse complement strand
ATTTTGCGATTCCAACCGATTATCACGGTCTTTTATAAGCGCAGCTGCAGTTTTACTCGAAAATCGTCAAAGCCAAATGACCAGTTTAATGCAGCCTTGCGTTACGCAATTCCCGGTTGATATATATGTATGGATATAATGTGAATTTATATTTTGTATGCTATACAAAAATGTTGACCTATTCATGCAATGTCTATTGACGTTAGACGATAATTGTATGGCTATTTCGGATAGAAATATTTTAATCGAGTTTAATAGGGAACTTAAAATAGTATGATTGTCATTAGTTAATTGAATTAAATATTGATATAACAATTGGTTAATTTGAATATTTTTCAATTTAACAATAATTCAATAGTTATTAAATACATTTTTGTTTAAAATACGTTTAATATCAAAATATTAAACCCATTTTAGTTTCTTATATAAAATATTATCCTACGTTTTCTCTTGCATTTTTATACCAATGTCATGATCAACTTATAAATTTCTAAAGAAATTAAAAATTATAAGTTTAATTTTAAAAATTGCAATTGTTTAAATCGTATCCACCTTGCGAAATACATACGTAAACCTGGAATTAGAAGTAATATAAACTTATAAACTTATTTAACGCATTTTCTAAATTAAAAATAATTTTAAAAAAAGGTTACTCAATCACTATTTTGAAATTGAGGTAGGGTGATAAAAAAATTACTATTATGTTATAATATTAATCTATACATAACAACACAAAAGCTAATTTCTTTTGATTTTTTTTTTTATTTTAAGCTTTTTTGACGACTCTGTATGAGCGTATTTCGGCAGAGCTCGTGCAATCACATTCATTGCTGGATTCGAATCCACGACCATTAGATTACAAAGCCAACACTTTGTCTATCTAGTCATTCTGAGCCTCTTTTTCGAGAATCGCATTGAAAACTTAAAACTCTAATTGTATTATAAAATAATTTAAAATATTACAAATAAAAAGTCAATGACTCGCGAAATATTATTAATAAAAGTGGTCATTTAACTGAGTATTAAACACATTTGACTCTATGCTACTAGTGTTAATATTTATATTTTTTTTTTTTTTTTTTTTTTTTTTAAACAATAAGATGCAGTAATTTAACGAAATAAATCTCACTTTTTTAAAATGTATAAAATTTCTTCATATTAAATTTTCATTCATTGGTAGCGAAATGCGTCACCACTGATTTTTGCAAAGTAACGATGATATCTTGATATTGAAGTTAATTTATTTTTAGCTTTTATAAATCCGGTAAAAAGTCAAAAAACTGCACAAATATATAATCACAAGGTAGTTAGAAAATGACCAATGAATTTGAGATATATAACAGTGAATAGAAAAAGGTTGTCAAACAAAAATACTATGCAAAGTTTTAATAGTAATAAATGAACATAAGCAATCAAATTTAAACTTTTAAAATGTAAAATATAAGATAATTATTTATTATATATAATATTTATGCAAAACATATATAAATTAAATGAATGATATTTTAAAAACTCATATCGTGACTAAAATTTATGAGTCACTGATAATTATACAAGCAACTCATAGATTAATTAAAGTTATTAGATTCTCAGTCAATTATAGGATGCACACAAAAAATTACCAACTATTTTAACAATTATATTCTACTTTACGCTTGGGATATTTCATATTAGAAAAAAAAAGGAACTTTATCATTCAATACCCATTGATTCGCATTGAAAATTAATAATTTTTGTCAATAAAAGAAAATTGAAATCAAAATACTTCCGATTCCAATCTATTTACTAATCAGATTCGAATAGCAAGTACACGTACGTAGCTCTTTATAACATATGATTTTCATATTGACTTCCTGCTTATTGTATTTTTCTTTGAAATAATGTTACATAAGTTGACAATTGAAAAAAGTAGATATATATATTTTAATTTTTTTGTCACAAACATAATAAAGATGAAGCAAATATGTTTATTTATAGCAAAAGAACATTGCAAAAAATAAAGTCTTGTATGTAGACCACAATTAAATATATATATATATATATATATATCGATAAATTTTTTAGAGATTATGAAATATTTGGCAAAACAGTGATTAGCAGTTTTTATAAGCAATTAATTGATTGCAATCATAAATAAATAAAAGAAACGCCCACTGAAATAGGAGTATAGTATTTTTTATTAAAATCACAAATTTTTATTGGAATTTTCAGTAGGATATTACAGATAAAGGATAAATAAATACATTAGAATACAAACAAATTTATTTACATGATTTTCATTTTTTATTGAACAACTGAAAAGATATAAACCATTTTTATGAGATTTTCACTAATTCTGACCATAAATTCATTCGTTCTTTAAAAAAATCAGTCTTCATATTTAAATTTTCATTAATCTCCAAATATTGATCTTCATTTCCTATAGGTAGCCATTCGACTGTAACGTATTCATTTTTTACACTCGTTGGATTCCTTAAAATTATTAATTATACATTAAACTTGATAAATTAATTTCATAATATTAGTACATAAAAAAAAATAAAATTATACCCAGTTTTGACAAAATTTGCCCACATAGTCGTAAACATATTCATAATTTTTTCTTGAGTAGAACCACTTGGTGGTACGTTTTTAAATATTTCTGAGTAAAATACATATCTTATATCATCGCCATGAGCAACCCCTTAAAAAATTAAATTAATATTTATGTATACAATTCAATAAATGATTAAAAAATCATAAATAATTATTAATTTGAAGAAAAAAAAATTTACCCGTTTCGGACCTGTACATATTTTTTAATGGGCCAACTGGTGAATAATAAGTAAATAAGTATTTGTAAACAGGTGATTTATTACTCATATTTATAAGTTTCGTAGAAAAATGTACACCATAAGTAAAATTTATATCAGTAAGTAACTGAAAATAAGAATAAAATTTTAAAATGCATTATAAAAAAATTATTTTACATTAACTAAGTAGTTTTTCACAGAAATATGTTTAGATTATTCAAAGTAATAATCTAATCCATATTTTTAAAAATTTTTGTAACATTGTTTAAGCAATTATTATCATTTACAAAGATTCTATAAAAAGATAAAAAAAATTTCATATAATTTACCTTTGTAAATTCGTCTATTTTGTCCCCAGTTAATCTTTTTCCATCGAAATAAAAATTTCGAATTTTCTCAGCAAATTGTCTCTTTTCTACATCAGTAGCATTAAAATCAATTGGAATAAAATTTTCAAATTGCTCATCCATCATATCAGCATTATTAATAAATACTTAAAATTATTCATAAATATATACATAAAAATCTTAAAATCTTATAATATTCTATAAAATTTATTAAAATCTTTACATTTTGCCATAGTCGCTTCTTCATCTAAATTCATCCCAGTAATAAGTGGAACATCAGCAATTTTGCCTGTTTTTATTAAAGTCCACGGATCGCTTGGCAAAAAAATATCTTTTCCTACATCTCGTTCTATCGTTGGTGTAAATGCGTGGGTATTTCCACTCATAAAATTCTAAAATACATTTTTATAATAATGAAATATTTTTCTCTTATAAACTGATAAATTCAGCTACATCAAATTATAATCTTACTAGTTCTTTCGATACTTCTTCAGCTGCCATCATCAATTCTTTTGCACTACATAATTTTAATTTATCAATTAGCTCTTTTGAATTCGATGTTTTAATATTTAAGCTTTCTCCTAATTTAAAAGCAAATTTTTTCGGTTTATGTTGTATGACCCATGGGCTTAAAGAAGTTCCACTTTGTTCTATACCAGCACGAAATAAACCTAAACAAGAAATATCATATTTAAAAATTAAAATTTATGCAATATTAAATTTAGCAAAAAATATTAATAATAGACCTTGAGACATTGGAGACATCATATGCAATTGCACTGAAGCTGCTCCTGCATTCATTCCTCCAATTGTCACTTTTTCAGGATCTCCTCCAAAATGTTTTATATAATTTTTCACCCATTTCAATGCCATAACTTGATCTTTTAAACCTGCATTACCTGGAGCATTTTCGTCCTCTGTACTCAAAAATCCTATGAGAGAGTCACAATTGTTTTTGAAAAATATTGCTTTATTTTTATATTTCATAATATTTTACAGCAACAAATAATTTTATAATACACTTAAAAAAATTAATAAAAAACAATTGATCTTACCCATCGGTCCAAGCCTATAATTAAAACTAACTAAAATAATATCCTTTTCAATTAAAAAATCTGGACCAAGTACTCCGTCATCTCCGGAAAGATAATTAAATCCTCCAGCATGAATCCATACCAATACTGCTTTATCAGCATTTTTATCCAAGATTGGTGTATAAATATTCATGAATAAGCAATCTTCGTCGCCTATATATTGTTGTCTTGCAGGACAATAATAAACGCATTCTATCGTAGGTTTTGTAGCGTCGAGTATTTCTTGCCAGGGTTCGATAGCTTGAGATGGCTAAAAATTTAATAAATTTAAATATCATGAATATTTAAACAAATTTATTTAAAAAAAAATTTATGAAATATTTCTTATGTAAAAATTAGCATGATTTTATATAAATTTTTTTCAAAGATTTTATTACCTCGAATTTATGTACTCCAACAAGAGGCTTAACATATGGCACACTTCGAAAACTGTAATACGTTTTATTTTGATATACCGTCGTAAGTTCAAGACCTTTAATAGGTCCCAATGGAAAATCCCAAAAAACTTCTTTGCAGAATATCAAATTGATGATAGAAAGTAAAATCACATTTAATAAGTATATTGAAAACATCGTTGAAAATCAATTTTGAAATTTAAAAATAATTTCTAAACTTTTTAACTTTTAGCAAGCTATTTCTGAGAGATTAATCCGTAATGAAGATTTGACAGTGTAAAACTGCTTGTAACTTGTTACCTGGTTTTAACTCCACTGTAATCGTTTGACGAAGTCTGCAATTTTTTTTTGAAGTTGTACAATTATATTTTCTTGTTTTTTAAAATAAAATACAGGCTTTGTAGTTTATAAAGTCTAAAATGTATACAATTATTTTTTGAAATTTTTAAAAAAATACACGTTTTATAAACGTTACGATTTTTCCGTCAACAAAATAAAATATTTGATAATAAAGGTAAAAAAATTTTTCTTAAAATATTGACATTATAATTAAAACTACAAGTTATATTCTTAGATATAAAAGTAATATTCTTAAAAAAACAGTTCCTTATTGTCTTTTGCTAACTTATTCTTAATTACTATATTTTTTACTTTAATAATTATAAACATTTTTAAATTACTAAACTTTTATTCAAGTAATTACAAAACATTAAAATTCGTCGCTAATTCAACACAAAATAATTTCAATAAATTTATGCAAATAAGCAAGCATACCACAAGCACAGATTCAACTTTAATTACTAACGCATAATAAATTAGTTTTTGAATAAAGTGATCTAGTATTTTTTTTCCCAAGATTTCTTAGTAGACTATACACAAGCCGTTAAGTAAAAGCAGCAGGTACTTTAATTAATAAAGTGTGGCGCCACAGCAAGGTGACTAAATTTCAACAGGAGAATATACTTAGTAGAAGGCGGTTTTCACATTTTTGTCAAGTTGCACTTTGTACATACGTTGCCTTGTATAATTTGTAATTAAATACTTGACTTATTGTTAACTGATTTAGTTTTTAAAAATTGAATTATTTTTAAATAATATAAAATGAATTATTACATAAAATAATAACTTTAGAGTAAATATTTTTAACGGATTAAATTTAATAAAGAGTTTAATTTAATTTTGTAAATTTAATAAAAATGAACTAGTTATTTATTTATACGTAGTTTAGGTGCTATATAATTACTAATTAATTTAGTTAATTTTAAAAAAGAATCGATCTTGAATACTATAATTAAACATTCGTCAATTTAAATAAAAATAATACCTGATAAATTAATGCGATTAAATAACAATAAAATAACATTTTACGTACTTGAAATTTTTTTAAAAAAATAAAGTGAAATATAAGAAAATCAATGTAAACACTTATAATTGTCATGGTCTGCGTTACCGATTGACGATTAATAGGCCTATAAAGCAAATTATAGTCATACGCACATATATACATTTATGCCCCGATTCTGTTAGCCTAATACGGAATTACTCTCGGAAATAAGCGAAGCCACTATTATTTATTATCCAGATATTGTGCGTGATATATAACACATTTGACGAAATGTTCAAAAACGATAAAACGCGTAAAATCGTTCTCCACCTTTAATTAAATTTTTTCCCTCTCATTTCTATATATCTGATCGAATTCGAGAATGCCGGTAACGCACACGCGTAATTTCAAAGTGACGCGCAATTGATCTGTGTATATCTATATATGTATATACATGATAACTATTGTAATGTATTTGGTAGCGCATGCGCTTAGGCTAAACTTCTTCGTTCGATAAATTTCTGGCCTCCTGATACTTGCGCACCACTCAGTACACCCTCTAGATTCCCATGAGACGCTTCTGGGACTTGAATCTAAAATGAAAAATTTTAGTTGACTGTCGTGAAACTGCTGTCAGTTACGTTAAAACGTCATTTTAATATATTTATTAAAAAAAAATGTTTTTTGTATTTTTTTAAATAATTTTTTTTTATTATTTTAAGATTCGTTAAATAAAAAAATTCAATTATCGATTACAATTCTTTTTTATTATTAAAATAAGATAAAAAAATTCTATCAGTTTTAAAACTGCGATTACATCTGAATGTCTATTTCGGTGAGATTCTCCGTCTGGGGGCGTAGCTCAGATGGTAGAGCGCTCGCTTAGCATGCGAGAGGTACCGGGATCGATACCCGGCGCCTCCAACTTTTTTTTTTATTTTTATTTTTTTTTATTTTATATATTATAATAAATAACAAAAAATTTATGAAATTTATTCAAATAAAAATTATTAATTTTTTTTTTTATTAATTTTTTCAGGTCTGGAAATAACGACCGATGCTCAAGAATTTTTGAAACCTGCATTAAATTACACTGGGCCGAATAGAAAATTTTGTCCTGCAAGCAAATATCCGCATCAACAACCACCTGATAGAGTAAATACAACAAGTCGATTACGTGCATTGAGAAGCGAAATAAAACGTATATCTACTCTTCAAACTGAACCACTTGATGGGTACATTGTAACGGGTGATGATGCGCATCAGGTACGATTTTATGTTAAAATTATTTTATCTAAAATAATAATTTTATTAACAAAATTTTTTTTTTTATTTTTGCAAAAAAATAAATCAATAAATAAATTGATAAAAAAATTAAGTTGATAGATTTGTTTATGATTGTACAATATTCTATAATAATTAATTTACCTACTATACTTTACCTTTTTTACTGATTATAATTGCATTTTATTATTTATTTTTATTGATAATTTTATTAAATTTTAAAAGAAAATTAATAAAAAATTTAAAATTATAAAAAATTATATTAATTATTACGAAATGCTTTCAGAGTGAAATAGGCGCTCCACGAGATGAAAGACGAAGATATATTTCTGGATTCTCAGGAAGTGCTGGCGATGCCTTAATAACGGAGGACAAAGCAGTATTTTGGACTGATGGTAGATATTTCATTCAAGCTGATTCACAATTAGATTGTAATTGGCTTCTTATGAGACACCCGCAAGATAATGTGAGTTTATTTTGAAATTTTTATAAAAAAGTTTTTAAATAATTATCAAGCTTATAATTACATAAGCAGATCTATAATTGAAGTTTTAGAATTGATTTTATTCTATACCATTGATTTTGATTATTATTGTAATATTAATCAATATCATTTTATAAAAATCATTTTTTGGTAGCAAAATGCACGTTAAAATTAATTTCATTTTTCATTAAAAAAAAAAAATTAATCTATAATTTCTAACATAACTTAATTTTTATAAATTTTAGGCACCAAATTTAACTCAATGGTTAAAAAATGAATTCCAAGATAAGAAAGCTCGTATAGGAGCTGATCCAACATTAATACCAGCATTTATATGGGACGCTTGGGAAGAAGATTTAGGTAATTAATTATCTTTCAAATATTTTATTACAACCATCATCAATATTAAAAAAAAAATATTTTTATTTAATTATTATTATTATTTTGTTTTATAGCCAATACCAACATCAAATTAATAGCAGTTGAAAATAACTTGATCGACATAATATGGCAAGTCGATCGTCCGGAATACAATAATTACATGGCTTATCCATTAGAACTTTCATACGCCGGTAAACCATGGCAAGAAAAAGTAAAACAATTACGAGACGAAATGTTATTGAAAAATGTCAGCGCACTAGTTGTTACAGCTTTAGACGAAATTGCCTGGCTATTTAACATTCGCGGACATGACTTGCCAAATACTTACGTGCTTAGAGCTTACGCTATTATTGAGTTTGGTAAAATACGATTGTATACGCCAAAACATAAATTGGATCGTAGTACTGAGATTCATTTGAAAATGGATGGTTGTTATCATGCTGATTGTGTTACGTAAGGATGAACAAATTTTATTGTTATACATCATTTTTTTATTTTTTTTTTAACAAAAAAAAAATTTCCTTTCTTTTGCAGATGGGTCGAGTATTCTGAAATATTTAAGGATTTAAGAACTTTTCAGCAGATGTGGAATAAGGTATGGCTGCCTTCTCGTTGTGTATATTCACCAGGTTCATCTCACCTTATTCACGCTTCTGTAAGTATCTCAGATTTAACAATAATTATTTAAGAATTATTTAACGTAAATAAATAAAAAGCAAAACTACATGGATTATAGTACTTGTCTTATATTAAAAAAAAAAAAGTATGCAAGTATTCGTATACAAAAATTATTGATATATTGATTTTCGCACATTCATATACACGTTTTTAAAAGTAACGTTTAATCTACAAATTTCTATTTATTACAAATAATTCGTTACATGATAAAAATAAAAGATATAAATTTGAAAAAGAAGTACAAGAAAAGCGTTTAAGAAAATTTTTAACTTTGCAATTAAATAAATTCGTAAATCATAATTTTCTTAAAACAATCATAAATAAAATTAAATATATTATAATCACTAAACACAAAAATCTACAATTAATAATCAATTACCTGTAATCGTATGATCTAAAAACAACAAGACATTCGTACACTTATGTATATACATACATATAGGTATAGCAAATGCAAACGCATATAAGTATACGCGCAAGCGCGAGGAGAGCGCGCGCGAGCCGCGATTTAGACGAGAGATAATCCTAGACTTAGCTATTACCTTCTCGGCCATGTTCGCCTGAGAGCTGAGAGCTTGTTCAGCTTAGCTTGATCCCTGTATGACGAGTTGACACGCCCCTATATGTATACGTGCAACATATAAATGTATATGTAGGTATATAGAGACTAGGAGAAATAGAAATAGAAATGATAATTATACGTTGGTAAATTGCTATAGGTATATGTATATATACGATACACTAGCGTAAAAAAGATAGAAATATTCAAATGTGTATATAGATATACTCCACGTGGTCTTGTAGCACGCACTACCGACTATACCTCTGTCATTTCATGCTATCCGGAAAGGTAGGACGCCTTGACGCCCGCGGCATCAGGAACAGCGGAGGAAAATCGAGGTCAAATCTTGTTGAGAATATTGTAAACTCGCTTGCGTGTATAGTGGACTTTTCCAACTAAACGTTTTATTAAGTAATCGTAAAAATTTAGAATTTTGAAATATAATTTTATTATTAATTAACTTTTAAATTTTTTATGTTTGTTAGTAAAATTATTTTTTTTTTTTCAAGCTGTAATTTTTACTGTAAATTATTTTGAGAATAAAGTGTTTAAACAATTAAAATGAATTTCACAAAAAAATCTTTTAAAATACAATTAAAAAAAAGGAAAAAATTATTTTATTTTTATTACAGAAAGACAAAATTGAATAATTAAAAGATATAAAAATGACATTAATTTTAACAATTAATTAATATAATCGTAATTATGCCGTTACAATAAATTATTTTTAGAAAAAAATTCAATAAATAAGTATTGATTAAATTTTCAACTTTTAATAATTTAATTCAAAATAATAATATAAGCTTTTCCAGTACATCGATTATATATTATGCAGAACCTTTTGTCAAGATTAAAATATTATCAAATAGATAAGTAATGTGTCGAAAAGTTAATTAGTAAATAAGAAAGAAAATAATTGGGAGTTAGAATAGCTTAGTTATCAGAGAGCGCTGGTTTCGTAATCTACAGTTTGTGGGTTCGATTCCTGAAGATTATAGTTCTGTGACAAGTTGCTGCTGGTTCTAGCTAAAATATACTTAAAAGAGTATCAAAAAAGCTTTCAAATGACAAAAAATAGCGCTTTTGTCCGACTGTGAACGCTACTATTCAAAACTTTAAAAAAAAATTAATTGGTATTCCTTAATTTTTAAATTATATTTTTCGTAATCAAATTCTTCATAAAATCACTGAAACTATACAATTAAGAAAGTGTAGGTATTCATTTCTAAAAACATTTATTTATTCGGATCAATGTAGTTTAATCTTTTATAAATTCAAAATTGTATTTTTCTTGAAATACCTAACTCTCGTAGGTACAATAAAATAAAAAGATCTACTATTCTTTTCTTTTTTTTTAATATAATAACAATAATCAATACTAATCAAATAACATTTATTTGTTACAGATCCCAGCAGAAAAGAGATTTATTTTACCTTCACCAATAATCGATATACGTGCTATAAAAAACGAAGTCGAAGCCGAGGGAATGAGAAATGCTCATCTTAAAGATGCAGTAGCAATGTGCGATTGTTTGGCTTACATGGAAGAACAAATTGGATTAGGAGCTGAAGGATGGGATGAATTGCAGGTTGTAAGAGTCGTTAATTCGTTTAGATACGAGCAGAATGATAATAAGGGCATTTCGTTTGATACCATTGCTGGATATGGACCTCATGCTGCCATACCTCATTACGAGCCTACTAATTTAACGAATATTAAAATTGGATTTAATTCTACGCTGGTGATTGATTCTGGTGGTCAATATAAAGGTAGTATGGTGTCTATATTAGTGCCTTTACCTGTCTTTTTTATTATTTAAGCTTAGAATGAACAAGATTTCTAATCGTTATGATTATCGAATGATTTTTTACTACAAAATATTATTTGCAAATTTGATTTTTATTTGTTTTTTAACTATTATTTTTTTTGTTTTTTTTTTTTAATAACTTTATTCTATTGATAATAATTTGAGTTAATTGCAATTAAATTGAAGTTTATAGACTGGATATAATTCATAAATATTAAAATAAATAATAAAAAATATACCTTGAGATAAGTACTTAAAGTTAAAAGTTTCTCATAATAGTACAATATAGACATATTTTTACATTAATAACATCAATTGTTAATACTATAAATAATTTCAAAACTAAAAAAAATCACTGCTTTTTAATGACTTATAAACTATTTCCCTTTTTCTCAAAAATTAAAAAAAAAATAAAGAATTTACATTAAATTTAAATATTTTCAGATGGTACAACTGATTTAACGCGAACATTGCATTTTGGTCAACCAACAAAAGAACAAAAAGAAGCATACACAAGAGTTTTAATTGGTCAAATTGAATTGTCAACAACAGTTTTTCCAAGTACTTTACGAAGTGATCAGATTGACGTTTTAGCTCGAAAAAATCTTTGGGCTGCTGGTTTAGATTATACCCACGGAACAAGTCATGGAGTAGGACACTTTTTATCTGTCCATGAATGTTAGTTCAAGTGCTTATTTTATGAAATACTTAATTAACAAATCGATATGAAAATTAAAAAAATAATTTTTTTTCAGCTCCTATCACTTTAGCCTACATGGGAGGTAGATTAGCATCTTCACCTGGATGTAACAGTGCTACTTTACAACCTGGTTACTTTTTATCAAACGAACCTGGTTATTATAAAGAAGATGATTTTGGCATTAGGCTTGAAAATGTTATTGAAGTTGTTGATGCAGATGTACCGGTATGTATGAAATGTTGAAATAATTAAGTTTTATTTCTGTAACACTAATATATATTTTTAACATTTTTTCAGTCATTTTGGAATGAGAGATTTTTAAAGTTCCAAGAAGTAGCTTTAGTTCCTTATGAGCCGAAATTAATTGATTTTGAAATGTTGTCTCCTGTGCATGTAAGTACATTAAAATGACTTAATTTTTAATTAAAATCTAAGTTTATCTAATAAAAGTAAATATAATTTTATTAACAAAACTTTTTTTTAAACAATTTTTAACATAAACATTGTAAAATTATACCTACATCAATAAGATTAATTTTACAATAACTATTATAATAAACATTAATTAAAATTGTATTTCAAAAATATCATTGTTAAATGATATATTTTAATACCTTGCTTTAATTATTTTAACAAAATTTTTTTTAAATAGTTTTCTTATTATTTTATGAAAAAATAAAACTTTCAAAATATTAATTTTATTCTTCATTTTATTGCAGAGACGTTGGTTTAACGAGTATAATAAACGCATAAGAGAAGAGGTTGGATCAGAATTAAAAAAACAACTACGCGATAAAGGCTACTTGTGGATGTTAAAAAAGACCCAGAGTATACCAGAACGAGGTAGAGTTGACATGGAATATTTCAAAGAAACTTCGGGCACAGATACATTTCAGGTACCAAACTTAGTGACAGTTATAACAATCGCCTTTCAGTACATATGTACGTATGATAAGAGTTAACTAAATTAGATTTATTTGAAAAATTTATTATTATTATTTTTTTTACTTTTTTGATTAAATATATAAGTATTTATAAGATTTCATCAATAAGACAAAAAATTTAAGCCTGCAATAAATTATTTTTTAAATAATAATTTAAAATTTTTTTTAATTTTGTAGAAAATAGTAATAATATAGTTGTCAAGAAAGTTAGCTCGTACTTTTTTATTAAAATTTTCGTTTACGATCAAGATCAAAACGTTAAAGTTATTTTTATTAAAATGATCGATATTTAAAATAGATTTGAACTTGCGTTGCAAAAAAATGTTTAAACACTAAATATTTATTACATATTTTTTAGAAGTTTTTTGTAACTCAAGTTTAAATCTGAACTTATGAAATTGAAAAATTTATTAGTTTCATCGGAATAATTATTTAATTGTGATAAAACTTGAATGAAAATTCTTTGGTTTTCTCATTGTTTTATGTCTTGGACTCTGTTTCATATTATTATCAGCCAAATAATTTGATAATTTTTTAAATAAGATATTGGCTAATATTGAAACATCAATAATTATTATTTTAATTTTGTATCGTATATTCAGAAATTAGCTTTTTTTCAAATAAATGTAATAATTTTTAAAATAAGATTAAATAAATTGCTTTCGTGTTTATCTATACCTATAATTTTAAATAATATAAAGAATGTAGAGTATTATAAAAACAAAAACACATAATTTTTTTTAATTTTCCAGGTCGTTACTACGGATTAATTAGTTAACTTATTTAAAAGTTATACAGCAACGATTTCAATTTTATTCAAATAAAAGTACCTCAAACTACCAGATAATGTGATAAAGTTTATTGCAACATGGTTGAATTTAACCAAATTTTCTTTTGTGGCTAACTATAATTAATTAATAATAGATTGCATTTTGATAACTAATTTGAAGTTTGTATATATTTATAGGTAATTATAATTTAATGTTTAATTAAGTCAATACTTTTTGTAAAATGTAAAATATATAGGTACATTGATTTTTGAATATTTCTTACTGAAATTTGAAGTTGTATAATTTTATTTGTAATTAATTGAATCATTTTGTTTTAATAAATATTATTGGATTATAAATTTAAAAGTACGGAATAAAATTTTTTAGTAAATTTGTCATTTAAACCTTGAAAATTATTATTCAGATTTCGAAAAATGTTAATCAAGAATATATTTTTATAAAAATATTGTTACGATTAACTTAAACGCCATATGGTATATTCGTCAAGATTTATATTTGATATCTTTAAATGTAAGAAAATTTATTACTGTTTTATCATAATGACTTTACTTCATTATAAGTGTTACCAAGAAATTATTAACCACAAGTTAGAAAATGTTTTCATAATTAATGTTAAACATATCATTTATAAAAAAAAGTACAAAAGATACATATGCAAATGCAAACAAAATATAAATTATTAACCCTAATCACTTATTTTTCATGTATAAAAGAGATAATTGAAGATTTCTTTTTCTTATTTAATTTTTGATTAAAAAGTGCGCTTTTTGAAAATATTAAAAAATGCATGCAATTTATAGAACAAGTCCATAGGCACTTGGGTGATATCAGATATAAATTTTTAGACATGCTCATCATTAAAAATTTTCAAGATTTAATATAATTTTAAAAATAAAAAATATAAGTAACATTAATTTTA
>JAPYZE010005049.1:0-10158 GCA_030522805.1 Leptomastidea abnormis | reverse complement strand
CGAGTTATAGGAAAGCATCAGCACGTACAAACATACATACATAGACATATACATACACACACACACACACACATACACACAAGCTTTCCAACAGAACCGTTTGCACGCCCGTCGAGCTTTAATAGGCTCGTTATTGAAACCTGTTGCAAGCAGTGGCATACAGTAGTGGTGGTAGTGGTAGTGGTGGTCGTAGGTTTCCCAAGCTGGTCGTGGTCGAAATCCCTCCTCTCCTCTATTCTACTGTATATACATACGGTTAGAGGCGAACTGCCAACTATACTCGACACAATGTCGATGTTGGAAAGTATAGATGATAGTTTGTGTGTGTACGTGTGTGGGTAAACGATATGGTTTATATACGTGATGGGCATATGAAAAATTTTGTAAGTTTTGTATTTTCAATAAATGTTGTTAGGTGTTTATTGGTTATTGATATTTGTTGATGTTCCTATATTGGTTTGATTGTTTGGAACTTGTGAATGTTATTTTACTGTTTTCAATTGGTAAATGAAAATGGATTATATTATAGAAAAAGAAAATAATAAATAAAATTATATTGTTTGGTTGAAAGACATTGTTAAATTTGAAATTATTAGCTCATGTATTTTATTTAATTTAAAAAAAAAAAATTGAGCTTTCATAAACTAGTCTAGCTTAATCTATCAAATAAATCATCAAGAAAAGAGAAAAAGAAACTCAACACTTATTATCTCTAATTCAAAAATACGCGAACCTACAGATTGATAACGATAATTCGTAAAATATATCATCAACACGTAAACTCCAGAAGCACATTAAATTTTCCATGTCTAAAAGTAGAAAATTAAGCCAGACCATGTCAGCTTACGAATTATCAAAAAGACTTAAGCGAGTAGCGCAAAAAAACAAGAACAGACACAGTTAGCGTAAAAAGCCATTAATCCGACACTATACCCCTACTTACCTTTCTTGGAGGGTAAGTGAGCGAAAGGATAGAAAAAGAGAGAAAAAGAATAACAGCATTTAGCGATGGTACGATGCAGATACAAAGAATAAAAAAAAAAAGAAAAGTAAGAATGAAGTGTTGTATATATACATATAAATGTTAAAAAAAAAGAGAAAAAGGGGTTAAAATGTAGTGCGAAAGAAATTAGAAAAAGTGCAGCAAAGTGAGCTTTCGGGCGCCCGATAAATCTCAACAAGTCGCTGAAGCTAGATTGGAGGTTGAGAGAAGAAAGTAGCTTTATAGTTGGAATAAGAGAGAAAGAGAAGAAGAGGTCAAACTGAAAAAATATTTTCCAAAGAGCCGCGCTTAAGTATAAGGAGTTCTAAAAGAGTAAGAGAAGGGGGTATACGCATCGGGGGGATGATTTAGCCTCCTAGACGACGGGGGACGTAATTACTTGGAAAAAATTCCGGTCAGGCATTTCGTAGGTATATAGGTATATATAAGTTTCTTCTTTTTTTACTCTCGTTAGTTTTTACCTTTACTCTCCAACCCATACTACTACTACTACTACTACTACTCTGTCTCGTGTTTCGAGTTAAGGCTATCCCATAGCTGCAGCAGCCGCGACCCAATACGTCGTGCTACGACTCGGCAATCGTTCGACCAAACTCACTTTTTTTTCTCCTTCTTTTCTCTCTGTATAGGTATATATTTCTTTAACTTGCCTTTTTATCGCTCGGCTTGATGCTCGCTTAGCTGCTTGTTTTTTTTCTTTTTCTTTTTTTTTTTAAGGTACGTTATTTACTATAAATACCACCGGAGACTTCTGATTCTGACTTTTGCTTCTGCTCTTGCTGTTACTGATTATTCGATTAATGGATTGGATGAAATTGAGAGACTACAAGCTTTTACGATTTTACTCTTCTGTGTGGTTTGTTTTTGTGGCTGTGAAATAAATATAATGGATTCTTTTGAGTAATTTATCTTTAATTTTAAAACTTTTCGATTTAAGTCATTATTATTAATTCATGCTTAAAATTTCAATTACAATTTTTTTTACAAAACTTAATTGAAAACTCAAACCGATCACCAAAATCTTTTATCAGTTACAAGTACCAAAGTTCCATCCTGACATACTTTAAATAATTCATGTTCTCACAGACCTGTGAAACTGCACTTCTTTCATCGGTGAATTTCAATGACCGTATAGGTACAGTTGCTTAGTATACTATCTTTGTTCCGTTCAACTATTCGCTTGATTGAATCCTCAGGTATAGGTATGTTTCCTTTAGTTTCTTTTATTTTTTACTTGAATCCTTCGCGATTTACTTCACAAATTCAATGTTTACCGATCTTTGCTTTCTTTTTTCTTTCTTAAATTTTCAGATTGTGTCTGCTATTGATAAAAAGATTATTTCTGTTTGGATACAAACTGATTCTTTGATTTACTAACGTTGAGATCAAGATGTTTACCCAGTATTAAAAGTTGTTAGCTGTTATTGCTGTGATATTTTGAAAGATGTTGAATTGCGTTAGAGAATGTTTCGAATTTTTCACGTATTGTACTCTTATTTTTATAAAAAATAAAATATGATTAACAGTGTTTACTTAATTTATTGTAAATTCTAGATAGTTTAAAAAATATTTCATAATGTTTAAAGTTTAAAAAAAAGTCAAACAAAGTATATTTCACATAATTTTTACAATTAAAACTATTGTTAAAATCAATTCTCAACACATTCTCACCCATAAACTTCAATTTTATCAGGTGAAAAAAAAGAGTAAACGTACCTTATTTTCAATCGATCGAAATTAAAAGAAAATGAAAACCATATCTCAAAATAAGAAAAAAAAATATGGTCTCTCTTGCGTGTATGTGCAACTCACAGAGCTAAAACGGAAGACCGTAAAAATAATTCCATTTCCGGATGGCGATATAAATCCGCGTGTGTGCCAAGATTGTTTTCTCCCTCCTTTTCTACCAATGAAATAAAAAAAAAAAAAGAAAGAGTAAACGGATATGAAAGTAACGCCACCCCATATACCGTCAAGCCCTTCCATCGTTTCGGTCTTTGACTTTCGAGGACTCTCGCGCATACACTAGCCAAGAGAAAGGCGTTTACTAAAACGAGGTGGGTAAAAAAAGGGGGGGGGGGAGGAATATAAACGTAGAAATAATACACGCGATTTTTCGTATTCTCAAAGCGTTTATATATAGGGACTATACGTGAAAGAGGGAGAGCTTTCATTATTCTAGTTAGAAGGGAGAATAGTATATAGGAGAAAGGTAAGTGGTATAGGTCAACGTTGAATCGGACGCTTTCACGCGAACACTCTGGACTTTTCATTCGTTTTATATACACTTTTGTCTGTCTTTCTTACTCATTGGCTACGTATATAGCATACCTTTTTCTTTGATTCCGAGACGGTATAGCAATTGTTGAAACTCTAGGTATTGTCCGGTTTCGCTTTATATAAAATTTTCTTCAGCTTTTCGTTGGTACGCGGACCAGAATAAACTTCGCGCCCGTTGTTTGACTTTGATTGGCTGATTTTGTGATGTATATATATATATATATATATATATACGGAGTTAAGGTTTTCTCTTTCTCTTTTTCTTTTCGATACTGATGTTATCGAGACCTTTCGAAATATCGAAACGTTTGGAACTTTGTTTTGTTGTATGTTGAATCAACTTTGTATTGATTTAATATTTTTAGAAAGTGTAAATGTAGTTGTAAAAAAAAATTCGATATTTGAGTTTTTGAAAAAAAAAATATAAGTAAGTGTTAAAAAATTTTTGTAATAATGGTTATAAAATTTATCTACAAATATATTATTAAATCCTTTAAAATTGATATGAAAGATCAATTTTCGATACTTCAAATTACATCAGCATCATTTTATAAAAAATTTAATTGCATTCATTTAACATGATGCCACTTGAGAAAAACAAATTACTACATTCATTAGCTCACTTCTTAAAAAATTCATCGCTATTTATATTTCAAACACAAAGATTAAAAAAAAAACACTCTTATTAAAACTGTCTTCTCCATTCATCTCCAACTGATTAACAATAAAAACATTGCATACATAATTCTGGTAAAAAATTTAACGAATTTCCACATCCGTTAAAACGTTCAAATAATCCAAGCCAAAAAAAAAAAAACGAAAAAAAAAGAAAAAATTTCAGCATTTCAGCTCATCTCAATTCACCATGAACCGTCAAAAAGTCAGAGCTTCAGCTTTCCGAGTTCACATTTTCGTAGCGCAAGTCCTCGAGTTTTCGCTCTTTTGAGCGTCCACATCTCCTCTCCTCCCCACCCCTCCTCTTTTTCTCCACATAGTCTCGCGTAATTGCGTCCATGAGGATCCTCGAAAAGCCAGAGGTCTCTTGGTCCTTCTTGCTTGCAAGAATCTTCCGGTCGCTATGTTTGCCCTCTTCTCTATCTACTGCTGCTGCTGCTGCTGCTTCTCTTCGCTACTGCTTTCGAAACCGAATTGACAAGGTAAACTTCGAAATGTACGTGTGTGTGTGTGTGTGTATGTGTATGCAGCTGCTCTTCGTACTGGTTTTCTCTTTTACGGTACGTTTTTCAGGATATAGTAGGAGGTACAAGAAATTTTCATGCGAGCTTGGAGCTTCTTTTTCGCACCGTATGTGCGAGACTTGACTCTAGAAATTACGTTAAATACCCTAACTTCTTTTTTTTGGAATGAATTAACCTGCTGGGATAAATTAAAACGTATATATACGTGAATGCTTGTGGGTTGGATTATTTTATTACCACACGATATTGCACTACGCTTTCGTACGTTGAAATGTAATTCATGAGGGAATTTTTAGAGTTTTTTTGAATTTGTTGGAAGATGCGTGAGTAGGAGCGAAAAGGTGTACCCTAACAGTATTTTTTTTTTTTATAATTAATAAGTTTGATGTGAGATTATAAGTAGGTACAATTTTGTATTTTTTGATTATCAAAGGGTCTAGTTGAAACGATCTGTGCCAAGTATAATTATAATCATAAGCTCGCTTATTGAATGTTGTTTTATTATCTACTTTTCTATGCCATATTAAAATTAGCCACTTGATAAAAAATTAAAAAAAAAGTATATGTTTATAAAAAAAATCAGTAGAACAATTCACGTTTAGTCAGACGCACAACAAGCGATATTCAGCAATTTTTTCTCTCATTAACATTTTTTGCTCTATCATCAAAACCTAAGTCCACACACTACAGAGTCACTCAAACAACAAGCAGAAAGCTCAAAAAAAAATTTTTCATTTTTTCTTCAAAAACCAACCATCTCTTTTCGTCATCCACTTCCCTTTTACTCACCAACTAGACCTACTCTCAACCTACTCGCGGTTCCTTATGATTTTCATTCTCCATCTCAACTCTCGTTCAAATTCAAAGGTCTCCTCTATTCGACTGAAGTGGCACATTTGCGAAGTACCCTTTCCCTTTTTTATCCACTACTCAAACCATCTGACGACTAATTACGACAAAAAAATATGAAGAAAAAAAAAACACACAAAAAGCTCTCGCGTACACCTGCTTACTCGAGCTTTTTTCTTTCCCCCAAAAAATCCCCACTTATATCCTCCATCCCCTTTTTATTCACCGGGGAAATAATTTCACATTTGTGTCCCCTACGTTTATTTTGACTACGCCTAACAGGTTTAAGCCTTTGAGTTAGCAGAGTACGATTTTCCGCTGTGTTTGCACGATTTTTTATTTCTTTTTTTTTTTTTATATACTCTCATGTGCCTGTGCCCGCAAGCGTTAAATTCTTTTTTTTCTCTTTTTTTTTTTACTATGCTCGCTGGAAAAAGTCGGGTCTTATACGCGTGACTAAATTCCAGAGAGCAGAGAGTGGGTTATACTGCATAATTTTTAATGGTCACTTACAATACGCTTGCGCGTATTATTTTAATTCTGTTTCAAGGATTATGTGTAATGTACTTGCAAGCTTACGTGGTATATAGTAATGTAGCGAGTTTAAAAATTAATTTTAGTATACTTCATTTGAAAGAAGATTTGCCATTCTTTTTTATAAAATGCAGTAATGGAATTTTTCAGGATTATTTTATTTTTAGTTATACCCAAGTATTAATTTGTGGAATTTTGCTGAGAGCAAAGTATTTAAAACGCAAAACTTTTTCAAAGTACGTATATAACTAAAAAGCTTATTATACTAAATCCTTGCATTACCACGCTAAAAAACATAATAACAAATATAATACAAAATAATCGTATAAACAAAACCAAAGAATAACAAAAAAGCTTGGTATAAGCCCACTTTTTATCAACATTTAAAATCTCAATCCACCAATCCTAAATCCCTTCCCATCACAGATCAAAGCTCGTTAACGATCGCAAGCATAATTTTCACTGTCACCACTTTGCAATTCACACTGCAGAAGCCACTTCATCCCTCCTACTCCCCTCCATGAATTATTCACCTATCATCGCTAGTATTCGCGTCATCGCAGCCAAAAGCTCAATATCTTCCTCTTATCAAGTGGAAAATAATACGATAATCGATCATTCATGTTCCCTCGCGCAATTTTCCATCACAAACGAGCTTGCGCATATTGAGCTTTCTCTCTCGTAACGCACTTAACGCTATAATCCTCAATCGAAATTCCGCGACTGATACTCATCATCTCCTTAATATAATCAACGAAACCTCCAATTTATTATAATTCTAAATCAGCTTGTCCCACAAACGAACCACGACGATGTACTTCTCTTTCTCTCTCTCTTTCTCTTAATTACAAGAAAATCTAATGCTGTAAAGAGTAAGCTTTGCGGGTAACAGAAGCTTTCGCTTACGTATTGTGTTGAGCACCACTCGGGCTTATAATCCTCTCACGCACTAGCTTCTCTCACAGCTGGTGCGAGCGATTTTGCGTATTGTGATACAACGCACGCTTGATATATGATGCAAGCTCGAAGGTACGCAATTACACTTGCAAGCTCATGTGCTTGAGCTACGTGCTACTGCTATAACGTGGGTTGGAAAGAAGAGTAGTTGTGTGTGCTTTAAGCGGGAAAGGAGAAGTGTGAGCTTGCAAGTATAGTGAGAAAATTAAAGATTGAGGGAAGAAGAGTAAAACAAATTGGAAGTGATGGATTTGGTATTACTTTGTGTACTACGATGTTATTTTGACTTGTTTTGAATGAGTCAAGACTTTTTTCTTTTTGGAAAATTTGTCGAGGAGGTTGTGTGAGTTGGTTTTGTAAGTAAGGAAAATTGTGATGTGTTTGAATTTTTAAGGCTGCTGTTTTGTATGGTTTGGAAAAATGTTGTATGAGATGAATTTTATGAAAGTGTACATGGGTGTTTTCAGTAGATATTTTTATTTGTTAGATTTTTTAAAATATACTTCTTCGTGTTTTATATAATACTCTTTAGGTGAATTTTATTTTCATATATATTTTTAAATTTACATTTTTTTGCTTTTAGAATTTATAAGCTAGCATTGTTATTTATGAATAAATGTGTTTTTTTTTTTGTTTCAGGTAAGTGAAAATATCTACAGCTGTGATGCATTAAAAGTTTGATAAAATACGTACGTGTGATTATAAACCAAATAAGTATGTATAAAAGCTTTGATTCTTTTTTAAAATTAAATATTTACTCCCTACATTCTAAATCTTTTTTCTTTTTTAAACCATAAAAAATTTTTTTGTACTTTTTGTCAGAAATAAAAAGAAACGAGCTGAGATATTGAAATAAAATATCTCCATATTGATTTTACAAAATATATGTACGCTGTCCGTAAAGCGAAGGAAGAAAAGGTATTCGCAAACCTTATAATAAAACAGTACTGTATGTCGAACATATCAAATACATATATCTCGCTTTTTCCAAGCGACACGCATAAAATAGAAAGACACACGCTATATATTCAGATCGAATTTTATTTTCAAACATTACCCAACACTTATTTTATCAACTCCTGATATTTTTCAAATTTTTAAAAAATAATTATAATATCAACATCTAAAAAGAAACAAGAAAAAGAACATCAATGAAACAAATAAAACAATTTGCACAATCCAAATTTTAAACATTTTATTTTGAAGTTGAGCCAAAATAACAGGTTTAAAAAAAACAAAGGTAAAAACAAAAAAAAATATACTATTGTAATCCAAAAAGGTACAAAACGTTCGAGATGTGGGCTTGGCGATCTCTAAACTGATTGACAAATAAATAGAGCACAGGGACCCACAGGGCGAACAGAGTGAACCAGCCGAATCGGCCGGAAACGATTTCAATTTCGAAAAATAGGAAAGAGAGAAAGTGAATAAAAAAAAGCACAACAGTAGAGAACATAGAAAAAGAAAGCAAAAAAAAAAAAAAAAAATCAGTGGGGTGTGGGCACTTGCTTTAGCTTCGCGTCGATTCGTCCACAGCTCGGGGGCGATTCGATAAAAAGCTGCCAGTCGCAGGAAATGAAACGAGCCGGACATGCTCTTTCTCTCTTTCTTTCTCTCTCTCTCTCTCTCTCTCTCTCTCTCTCTTTCTCTCTTGTACGCGAGAAAAAGAAAAACGTTGTGCAAGAGAGGTGAGTTTCTTTCTGGGACTTTTGTGTGTCGCGGCATTTACAGTCGGATAGATCGACTCAAAAGGAAGAGAAAGCAAAAGGTCCTCGTGAAAAGAAATAAAAGATGGAATAGAACATAGATAGGGAAAGAAACATACCCGACAAAATTAAAGACATGGTGTTTTGGATCTCGTGGGTAGTGTAGGAAATGTTGGTAGGTTGTGGTGTTTTAAACTTTTTTCCTCGATGTTAGAGAAATGTTGTGTTGGGACTGGACGCGTCTGCGGCTTAATTTATATTTGCTAAATTGTCTGATGTTTTCAGTAGGGGAGAAAAGAGTTTGTATGTAGTGAGAAATGGAAGGAAAAGTTCGTGTGGAGGAATAGAACGCTGATGAGAAATACTCGTATACTGAAAAGCTTGTACGTATAATGTACTGATGTTGAGAAAAAAAAAAAAAATTGTTTTTATAATATTGACTGAATTTAATATTTGTACATAAGCTAAAAACAATACACATATCAAAGCGATAATAATTAACTCTAATTTTTTGTTTTTATTGATGTATTTATATCCAACAACTCTAAAAATTTTCTATTTCCAGTATCTCCTTTAATAAAAAAAGCTAATCACTAGTAATGAAACAGAATTAAAGTCCCACTAATCTAACAGCACCAATTTAACCAATTACATTTTCATTCGAGCAGAAAAAAAAATGTAGGTGCCAAGAAAAGCTCAAGTAGAGCAAAGCAGAAAGCAAACGTGTCGAATACACCAAATAAACGTCAGCTAATCAATTACCCGATTCACGAGTGAGCAATCTCTTCTATACACTCATACACACTCAGTATGTATAGTAACTATACCAGCTGCAAGCTCCATTCGCTTAGGTCAAACCTTTCTACCATACAGTTTTTTTTCTTTCAACGCCACGCTCCATTGAGACTAAAGTCATTCAGCTCTTTTTCTACGCCTCTTGCACTGCGCATACATATACTCGTACTGTATATGGCTTTTTGAATCGTGAGCTATACTGTGCTTTTTTTTCTAGAAAAAAGCTTTTTTTAAAGGAAAGAAAAGTATCGTGTATAGCTATGGCTTGATGTGTGTATTTTTGAAAGGATTAGACTCGAAAAAAGTTGAAGGTTCGTTTGCAAAAATTGAGTGGCTGGATGTGAATTTTTTGGACTTAAATGAGCAAATTTCTTATTCACTGCTGTGGTGAGTATGTTAAAGGTTGAACTCTTTTTTTTATGTAGAAGCTTTTTTTGTGCTCCTTTCTGTTTTAGAAAGGTACGTGTTTTATTTAAGTTTCTGATTACACGTTTAATTAACGAAATTTTCGTTAAATTTAAACAAAGTTTGAATATCCACGAAAAAAATTTCAAACTAATAATAATAATCTGAAAGGTTTTACATTTACTATTACACAACTGACAATTTAAATATATATTCTGTAAGCGTACGAGAGAAACTGTTCCAAAATAGTTAATCCAATTAGCATTAACTCTCAGCAAATTAACAAAATTTAAACAGAAAAATATATAAAAAATTTTCTACGTGATACTACTACTACTACTCTTTTAGTATACGAAAAATACAAAATAAACCACAGGTATATATTTTTATCCAACCATTCGTTTGTGTCTTTATATCCATGTGCTGCTCG
>JAPYZE010005048.1:0-12057 GCA_030522805.1 Leptomastidea abnormis | reverse complement strand
ATAGGTAATAGCTTATGCATTCAGTGTGTTGCATTATATGAAATGGTAATTTTCAGCTAATATTAGACTTAATGCGCCAGTAGCAAGCTTGATGATATAGCAAAGCAAAATACATTTTGGGGGGGTGGGGAAGAAGGAGGAGTTGCCAAAAACATATTTACTGGTAATTATTAATTAATTATATGCTTGGAGCAATTGAAAAATTATAATTTTATTGAAAGATAATTCGGTATAGGTTATTTCGTTGTTTTTGTTGAATTATTGCTGTCGGAAGCAGTAATCAAGTTATCATGTATAAAAAGTGGCTGGTTCGCAAATGGCCCAGTAATGTAAACAACTCGTTACAACTGAAATTCCGCTGCATAACAAGTGCGATATGCGTACACATATATATATAGCAGCGCGCGGTGCCGCTGCCGCCGCTCAAAGCATATAACGCTGCTCGTTCGCTCACTCGGATTTACAGCGGAAATTCAACAAAATGCCCTCACGTACGTGAGGTGTACGCGGGAGAAAGAAAGAGAGAGAGAAAGACCTATTATAATTGTACATTAATACACGCTAGAATTAAACTCGTTAGGAGGCAAATAACGAGAGTGGCAAGACGAGAGCTCCACTCGCTGTAAAATCCTCTTGAGATAGAAAAAAAAAAAACAAGAAAAAGCAAATTAGTGCAACGACGAAAAAATTTACCTCGTCGACTATTGCACGCCAGCTGAGAGAGAAAAAAAGAGAGAGAGAGAGAGAGATGAGAGTGAGAAACAAGCTCTTTCTCTATTTCTCTCTTTTTTTCTCTCTCTCTTCTTCGTCGTAATTTTCGCGAAAATACATATTTGCCCGAGTGCGCGAGCAATTTGTTTCGGGGAAAACTTCGTGCTCTGTATCCTCTCGACACGAGAGACAATCAATTTTTCCAACTGACCCGAAAAGCACGCATACACCACATTTTTCTTTCGTTTTTTTTTTACTTTATTTTTCATTTTATTTCGTATATTATATCGCCCTCTGTGCTTTAACACTGGATGAAACAGCGTCACTTTAGCTCCTTTAATTATACCAGCCTCGACCAAAGATAGTAGCAGCAGCAGCTCAGTGGCGGCGCACTTTTTTCCAGCCCTATGTGTTCTTACTCTATGTGCGATGGTGCGATTTTCCCGGCCGCATAAAAGCAGCCTCGCGGCTGCTCCACTTCTTTTTCGCGGCTGGCCATAGACGCTCGAGCGAATTAAGTGAGCATCACGCGATTACGTCCCGGGGCGAGAGCGCGCCCCCAACGAAATACGCCCCGGGTATAATTATGTGCGCGGCAGAATTTGAATTTCCGAGACCAGTTAATAAGGGAGGCAGAGGGGAGGGGAAAGAAAGCAAAGCTCGGGCTATCCCGAACTCGTTAGAATATAGGAGTAGAGAAGATGGTCAAGAGGGATTGGGATAGCAGTGGGATGGGGTGGAGATGAGTTGGTTCGCTTTGAGATGTGTTGCCCGGGCTTGCAATCCGCGCCGAATTAATGCGGCCACGCTCTCTCCCTCCCTCTCTCTCTCTTTCTCTCATCCTCTTTCTGTTTCTCTCTTGACAATTCCAGGGATCGAGGCACGACAAAAGATACTACGCCACAGTAGCAATTGCTGCTATACTGCTGCTTTTGGCCCCAGGTGGCACGCGCGCGTTGTTCGGCCAATCTCGTCACCCGAGAGAGCTGAGGAAGAGCCGCGATGATCTTCCACCCATACATTCTCTTTCTCTCTCTCTCTCTCTCTGGCATCACCCCAGGAGTATCCCCCCCCCCCACCTGTATATACCCTCCATCCTTTCTGGCGCAAGTGTCGGGCCGTGCTCTCTTGGATTTTGCGGGATCGAGCTAAATGCATTGCTCTTGCTCGAATTGCAGCTGCAGCTGCTGAATGTGAAAGAGAGAGATAGAGAGAGATAGAGAGAGAGAGAGAGAGAGAGAGAGCAGTATTTTTGGGATACCTACGCGAATTTACCCGCGTGTGCTACGTGGTGGATTAGTGGGATTAGTTTAACGTCTAATAGAATTGGAGCGTTTCGATTTTTCGAAACTCACTCTTCTCTCCTCTTCTCACTCTCTTCCACGCTACCTATTTATTCGCAGCTCTGGGAGCTTTGTTCCAGACCGAAAAAAAATCTAATAAACAGATCAAGCTCGTCATCGTCCTTGTCGTCGTCACCGAGGGAAATTCGATATCAAGTCGTAGTTGGTAAGATGCTGCTGGGGCTTGAAGAAGAAAATTTAAAATTTTCTTCTGCTTTCAAGCAATATTATATACCTACATAGTCTTCATCTCTTGGAATGAATAATTATATATCGGATTGCGCTTGGGCAAAAAAAGCTTCCAGCCAGAAATCTCGTACAGCGCACTCCTGCTTTCAAAAAAAAAAAAAGAAAGAAACACCGTAGTACCGAAAAAGCCAAGCAATTCCGGAGCAGCACTAGAGATGGTAATTCGCAAAGTCAGTAGTGCAAAGAGAATACGGGAATAGGAGTAGGGAGTTGCGATGTCTATCTCTCTCCCTGCACGTATATGCAAGGGTGGTGAGCTTGCGTGTGCGTAGTCATAATTAGCGAATCATCCGTCTCTTTGAATCCTGCCCCCTCCTCACCTTTCCTTTCCCCTTGCACTCTCTCTCTTTCTCTCTCCCTCTTTCTCTTAACTCTTCTGATGCTGTGTACAGCGTTTGCGACCACCACCACCACCACCATCACCACACCACACATGCATTATATTTCCCTTCATCTCTTTCGTCCTCCTCTTACGTGTGGATACACCGTGAAGCACTTGGAAAATAAACATTTGCATTATTCAAAAGCATCGCGCGCGCTCTATCCTCAGCGTCGTCTCTCGATCCACACTCCGTATCGCAATTCTACTCTCTGGCACTGGTTTCAGCTCAACTCTGGGAATAAGCGCATATCTTTAAGCTTCTGGAATGCTCGTTTTTCTCGATCGTATACCTATATATGTATATGTGCTGCTGGAAAGAGACGTAAAGAGGGAGAGAAAGAGAAAGAGCAGTGCGTCTGAGTGCCAAGATGAGGGGAAGGCGTGTATACACAGCAGTGTCGTCGTCGATATACCAGCTGCTTCATCCGAGGAAGCTTTTCCACGCTCTAATTAACCGCCGTTACTCTCTCTCTCTCTCTCTCTCTCTCTCTATCTCTTGTGTCGGCAATGCAATTTTGCAGGCACGCGAGAGAAGCAGCGGCACTCCTTCGCGGCTATGGCATAACGGAAGTCCTCGGGGCCACGGAGAATCCGGTGCAAGCTCCAACGGCGCGCCAGCAGCAGGCTGTAGTCTCGCGAACCAGTGTTAGAGACCAGGGAGGAAGCTCTTCTTCCTCTTCTCATAGTATCTCGTTATAGTAGTACCAGTACTTGTATAGTTGTATAGTTACGGCTGCAGTAGTGTAGTAGTAATAGTAGTAGTAGTAGTAGTAGTCGTCGTCGTCATCGTCGCCGTTCTCCTCGACTTCGCCCGAGCGCCTCGCGCTTATACAACTTGGGACAACGGCGCTGTGCAACGCCAATATTGACGCAGCTCGCGACTTAATGAGAATAGGCCGTGGTAGTGGTGCTCTTTCTCTCTCTCTGGTACTCTGCTGCTGCTGCTACTGCTCTGGCCCAGATGTGCGTAACGAGCCCTATACCATCTCCCACACTCCACCCTCCCTCACCATCCTCATCTTTGCTTCCTGATCTCTCGCTATACCGCGGCAAATCCCAGCCACGGCAGACGTAATTTCCACTCGCTACTGCCTTTCTCCTCCTCCTCCTCCTACTTCTCCAACCCCCTTGATTTCTACCCACCCTTAGGCGGTCTGTTATTTCTCGATTACGCATTCGTCGATATCTGCATAGCGAAACAACCTTTCCATTCCTCCTTTTCCATTCTCCTTCGCGCTCTTTGATTTTTTTATGAACCGCGAGCTTTGATGGATCGACGACCGCAAACCGATCGCCGCCGCCGCCACTGCAGTTGGTATAGGCCACTTCCTCTCGCTTTTCCATCTACCTCGCCATGTTTTCCCCTCACTCTTCAACCTACTTTGCCGGGCAGGAGTTCTCGCGACGGATTGTTTGAAGATGGAAATTCGCTGATTATTTAACCGACGACTCTCTTTCTCTATTTCTCTCTCTCTAGCGCCCAAGCTTTTACGCTGATGAGGCTACTTTTACTCCTGTTGCTGCTACTCCTGCTACTCCGGGGGAACAAGGTTGATTTTGACATTTCTTGTGCTTTTATCGCGCGACTTCGGAACGATGAGAGAGGAAGGTTGGGAGGGAGGGGTGGAGAATTGCAGTTTTTCTCGTTACTAAAGCTAATCTTTGCTTTCGCTCCAAGCTTAATACGTGTAATTCCCTGGATCTATATTTCTCTCCCTCTCTCTTTCTCTTATTCTGGCTTGCATAGCTGACTGCTGTTACTGCAAGCCGACTATGGCTCTCGGCTTTGTTGGCCTTGATAATTAAGTTCTACAATTTTAAGGGGATGAATTTAGCGAGAGCCCCTCCGCTATACCGCTGGTATAAAATTGCTGGGTCTCTGTAAAGAAGAATAATTTAATTTTGCTCTCGGAAAAATACACTTCTTTTTCCATTTTAATAGAATTTTTATTTTTTTACCCCCCCCGAAACATTCGCAAACGCGGATGAACGGTAATTGTTTTTTCAACCATGCCTGTGTCTGGGTGTATGTGTGTGTGTGTGTGTGTGTGTGTGTGTGTGTGTGTGTGTGTATACATATATGTATAACCAGAGATTCGGTTACTATACGCATATATGCACTCGGACCCCATATCGACTGCTTTTTTTTACTTTTATTTTATTTCATTTTACTATTATATTTTTATTTATTTTTTTTTTTTTCTAATATTTATTTGAGTCATAATTAAACGAAGTCAAACGCTAGTAGAAGTAGCAGGTTTTCATAAAGTTTTTCTCGAGCAGTTGAAAGTCATCGTGTACACAGTAGTCGTCTGTGGTATTATTAATCATTTCTCTTCGGAGCAAAAGTTTTTGCTTTCCGATTGATATCTGCTTTGAAACAAAAAAGAAAAGTGTCGAAAAAGACAGGTTTTTTTTCGAAGCCAGAAGGAGAAAAAAGGTAGCGTTATTAAAAAGTAATAAATATTCGCTGGTAAAAGAAAAAAAAAAACAAAATAATCCATTCGATAAAAGCAAAGAGCGTAGACCGAAGATACGATAAAAAAAGTCCTGGCATAGCCCACCGATAAGTCGCTCTGGCCCGATAGCCCACGAAGAAATAATGCTCGGCGTCTCGCCAAAAAAACAAAGGCAAACAAAAAGAACAAGACACCTTCGGAGCTTTAGCCTCGTGAGGCGAGGGGGTGGTTATTCTTATCATTTCATTAATCGAAAGCGCTAGACAAAGCAGCGTTTTCAATTTCCCGCAGCCATGGCAATTTCGTCTGAGGCCCTGACTTTTTCGTCTCGGCCTCACCACTCCTCTCCTGAGTCCACTCCCCTCGCGTATGCGACTCTGCCCGCGGGAAGGTAATTTTCGAGAGCAGTGTACGATCGTTCCGAGCCGATATTGCCTCTTGGGGGCAAAGAGAAAAAAACGAGAGAGAAAGAGAGAGCCGCAGTCGAGCGTCAAACTATCGGTCCAACTGTCTTTTTTAATCGAGATCTCATCTTTGGCCGCATGAGCTCGCTCTCTCTCTCTCTCTCTCTCATCTCCTATATAGTATATTGGCAATGCAACCGCTACTACTACTGCTACTACTACTACTACTATTACTACTACTGCTGGTGGTGCTGTTGCTGTTAGGAGGCCGAAAATCGATCCTGGTCGGCGACCGATTGAATGTAAACTTCGGAGCACACAATACAATTCCATTTGTAACTGCTCGAATGCCACTGGCTTCAGAAGTGCGCGTACCGAGCCAGCCCAACTACGCGCGTCCCTCCGACCTGCAAAAAAAAAAAAAAAAGAAAAAAAGAAAAAGAAAACACGAAATGGAAAAAAAGAAAAGAAAGAGAGCGGAAAAGAAAAGAGACAAAAGGGTAGAGAGAAAACGGGACGGGAAGGAAGCCGCGTGCTTTTCCTCTCTCAGCTACTACACACTATATACTATATATCTAGGTACATCTCTGACTCTCTCGTAACTCTGCTGTAGCACAAGACGAGGAGGCAAAAACTCTGCTCGGATACCAGTTCGTCTCTCTCTCTCTCTTTCTCTCTCGTGTTCTCTCCGGATTAAGTGAATTCTCATCCCGGCGATCTTTCGATCCCTGAGCTTTTCCGGACACGGCAACCCGAAGAAGAGCTATACGTGTATATACATATAATACGCTCGCGAATTGAATTAATCGTCCTGCTCTCTTGACGACAAAGTCAATGACGGAAGTTACGAGTTGCTACTACCTTTTTCAATTTACTACCTCCACGATGGTACATTCTACTTCTCGCTACCACGATCCTGCACACCCGTAACTTTTGTAACCAAGGATTTTTTTGTTCTGAACTCATGAATTTTTCAAAGCTGCTCTGCTGCTGCTGCTACTTAGTAACTCTTGCTGCAAATTAAGACGATCCTCATTATTACGTGGCGTCGTTTGGGAATTGCAAGTAATTTGACTAGCGTAGAAGTGGATCATAACCCTCGCTAACGACAGTACCTAAAATCCATCCAAAGTGTTGTGTACTTATATACATATATAGAGAGGAGCTGCGCTCGCTCGTGCGAGATCGCATCGAAATATCATCAATATATATTTCGAAACTACCCGCTGCTATAAATCCCTATGGGAGAATAAACGTTTGATATGTGCAACGATAAGTAACGCGTTTTCCTTCCCCCTCTACCTCCCACCTTCAGGTGCATTACACGCCAGGGTCATAAAAGCTCAACGAAACGCATGAAAAATTCAAGCGTCCCCATAAACTTTACGCGTCCATAAACACAGTTGGTATAAGAAGCTTGGGAGGGGGGGGGGGGGGGAGAGAAAGGGGTATGTAGTTCGATATCAACGCTTTCACACTTAAAGCTTGGCTTTCTTCTCTCGAGACGCGCGAAACTTTCAGACAGCAGCAGCATCAGCAGCAAGCTAAAAAGAATAGCGGCGAAGAATGACTGAAATTAGTTGAAACAAAAGGCTGTAAGAGCTGGAAAAACGGTGGACAAAGTGAAGGATCATCGAGGCAGAGCTCAGCTGAATAAAAGAAGAAGAAGAAGAAGAAAAAAAAGCAAGCTAAAACACTCGTGTCTCTCGCGTTTCGCGCGCGGACTACGTGTCTGGCCCCGAGGACACGCGGCGCTTGGCTGAACTTATTGCGAGCTCTCTCGGTCAAGTTGGCCCTTAACCTTCGCGCTTCTATATGCCTACTGCTGCCCGCGGGCAACAACGGATGGATAGATCGACAGACGGGAGGCTAGCCAAAGGAGCTTTAAGCCGAGGAACAAGATAGCTAGACAGTATGTTGATAAAAAGAAAGAGAGAAAAGGAGAGAGGAGATGGGGTGCAGGCGGTCAAACCTCGCGCTGTTGCTGATGCTGCTGCTGCTGCTTGGACACAGGAGAAGGCAGGCGCGTGGATTGGTCGGTCGTCTGGTCGGCTCAAGGCAGCAGGGGTTCGTCGGCTGCTGCGCAGTAGAGCCAAGCGTCACGCGCCACCCCCGTCCCTCTTCTCTTTCTCTCAGCTGCTGCTGCTACTGCTGCTACCATCACCACCACCACCACCACACCACCCTCGTCCGCCTTCTCTCTTCCACTTTAGCCCCCAAGTAGGTTGGAGCCGCACGCGCGCGCGCGACCGAGATGCTTCTAGTCGGCAGACGCTCGTCGGGTCGGACGCCCGCCCGCGTGCAGCGTTTGCCTATCTCCCTATAATACTTACTCCTATATTACTTACTCGATCGACGTAGTCGCTTCGTCGCTACCGTCGACGAGCGTGGCCCCCCAGGGGGCGAATATCCGGCGGCTCTTTAACAACAACAACAACAACAACAACAATCACCAACACAGGCCTCTCTTACTCGCTCGTTTCCTGCAAGCTCCCTGCAAGCTTCGCTTTGATTTCGTCTGCAGCTAGTCGAGACAAACTAGGGATAAACAACGAGCTGTCGTCGCTTTTGGAAGCAGTGTACGCCCGAGGAGGTGAGAGTGCGTATCAGTCACAGCAGAGCGAGACGAGTGCAAACACCAAGGAGTCGACAGGGCTTGTTTGCCAACTTGAGGGAGATAGATAGATAGATAGATTCATGAGATTCGACCTCGTTTAAGAAGCACTCGCACGCTACAACTTTAACAACCTGTCATCTCGACGTAGCAGCAGCAGCAGCAGCAGTAGGAGGTTGAGGAAGAAGAGCAGAAAGGAGGCTGTGAGGGAAGCAAGTGTCACGAGGGCGGAAGTAGCGCGCTCGGCCACGCACATCTGCTCGCCCACAATATATATATTTACGTCTATATAAATATTTATATATACATACTCGAGCGCTGCGAGGAAAGAGGAGTTGACAGAGGAAGAGAACACGTGCGGTGGCCTTCGAGGTCAGCCAGGCTGGGGGGCTAAATTATGTGGTTGGCGAAACGCGCGTGCGGGCCACGTTGCTGCTGCTGCAGCGCTGGAACCCAAACAGCAGACGACAGCAGAGAAGTGCAGACGACAAGGCAACGCTCATAGTTTTTTTTGAAGGATACGGATGGACGACGGGACGTTGCCGCAGTCCTGCTTTTTTTATTTTTTTTTTTCCATTTCTGAAGACAGACTACAGCAGCTGCTAGTAGTGGTGAAAGTAGGAGTTGAGGACTAGGACAAGAGAACTGGCGGAATTGAGGATCGATTGGGAAACGGCCTATAGACTAACGATGAGTAACGGCCCTCGCGAACCCTATTGACATACTCGACAGTTCGACTCCTCAGCTCGATATAAGACCTGTGAGAGCCAAGGTGGAATTGGCCGCGAAGCTAAAGCCATCGAAGACTTAATAGCTGACTGATTTATTAAGCGGTGTAAATTATTGCCATCACCTTTTTTCCTCTTCCTGCGGCAACTTCAGCAGCACGCGGCCAAGAATTTTATCTATCGATCAGTGGACCAAATGATGTGATCGACCAACGAATACGATAAGGACCGAGGGACCAAGCACGATAACGAGTCGGTGACGGAGCAGAAAAATACGTAGCAAGAGGAAGAGAAAGATAAAAAGTAGAGAAAAAGAAAGAGGAGGAGGAGGAGGAGGAGTAGTCTTCAAGTCACGCGACGACAGAGTTATCGACTCGTTTGACGTGCGTCCTTATACCAAAGTACACAACTATATATTACTTCAGGTTTTCTAAACGACCTACACACGTATATACACACTCACAAATACGTGTGTATACGTGCATGTGGATAGAAGATACATGTATATAAATATATACATGGCTGTCGTGTGACATAGAAAGCAAAGTACATATAGCATACAGATATATGTATACATATACATAGTTCCTTCGACAAATGAGATGCATAACGAGTAAGACTAATTAGCGGACCAAGCAGAATAATTTTACAGCTTTATTTTTGTCGCCTATTACGTATATATGTATACATATGAATATATTATATATACTCGCTTAGAGAAGGTACAAAATATATAAGACAAAAAATAAAGATATATATATTTACACATAGATATAACAGATATAACATAAGGCCTCTGCTATTTTACGAAGGAGCGCGCGTCAACGAACTGTGCTGTCTCTTTCATCGAAAATTCATGGGAATAACGAAGATAGAAACAGATATAGATATAGGATGTAGATATTTAAAAAGAAAGAGAACTTAGAGATTTTTAGACAATTCAAGTGGACCAATTAAGAGATAAGACTATTTTTCGTCGATTTTCAAAGGATACTTTTGAACTACTTGCCCGAAAATCTTACGGGCCACAAAGTTTAAGAAAGATTAACTGAGGATACGAGACAGGAGCAACTATGATGGATTGGGGGATAAGACGTAAGCGCCCAAACAAATTACGCATCTTTTTCTCTCTCTCTCTCTCTCGCTCTCACCATGCATTCATCTTCAAGCGTTAAAACTCTCTCTCCCACCCCCTATCTTTCTCTTACGTCTCATATCACTGCATCGGCTTTCACCGGCTCATTTTTTTCTTTCACACCCCCGCAAATGGAGATTTATGAGGGTGTCTTTTTTTTATAATGTTATTATACTCTCTCGTCTCGGCATTGTTATTGTCATTGTAAATAAATCATTATAATCATATGTTATGAATCATCGGCATGTTTTTATCATCTTTATCCCTCATCAACGTTTTTTCTATACATTATGTGTTCCATTTTTTTAGTTTACAATGTTACAAAATTTCATTTTTTATAACACGTTAATTTTAAATTGAATTTTAATGTTATTTTATTGAATAAGTAAAAAAAAAAACTTACTTTTTATTTTTTACTTTAAAGATTGCTAGATAAAAAAGACACAAGCAAAAAAAGGAAAGAACTTGGTTTCCTCAAGTTATGTAAAACTGCGTTTGATAAAAGTGATAAGCTTTAAGTGAGTAAATTAGTCACGTGGCTCATTTTCGCAGAAACATCATTTTGATTTTGATAACGAGTTCATATTTTAGCCTGGGAAACTTGTTCCGCAGGTAGGGGGCGGGTCGGGAGTGAAATGCTGCAACTTCAGAAGTCGGCGAACTTTTAAATCTAATTAAAATAGGGAAGATTCACTCTGCATCTAGAGTGGATATTCCTTATAATTAGAAAACCTACATAAAAGTTCAAGTGTCGGTGTATATATTCACTTTGAAAAAGCCAAAGTGCACTTTAATGTCAAAACCCCCCTCGTCCTCCCACACACACACACACACACACACACACACACACACACACACACACACACACATACTTATACGCTTAGCATTTAATTCGTGGGACGACGACGACGACGACGACGACTAGGTGTTGTAAAGAATTAATTTGAATTTTATTACCTCATCTTCAACAAATCGCTAGGCAAGTACTGAAACACAAGTTTTTTAACGCTTTTAAAAGCCCAGCTCTCTCTATTTCTCTGTCTCTCTCTCTCTCTCTCTTGCATTCAATAATATATTGAAATAAAAAGAAAAAGAAAAGTCGTTTTTTTACGTGCGTCCATTAAGATAACGAATAATCAAATAAAAAGCACAGTAAACATCATCATAAAATAAGGTCTTTTAGTACAAGCCATAAACATCGAATCATCTTTGTAAATTCAAAATTTTGCTCTGCTCCCAAACATTGCTATATGCCGCGCAACATAAAGCAAGAATCAAGAACCGCTTGTGTATAAGCCACAACGTTCTAAATATAGAATCAAGTAAGCAGAGCCTATGAATGTATACACATACACACACATTTCCCGCTTTCGGGGTATAAGTAGCGGGGTATAATAAGCAGCTAAATTTCCGCTCGCTGGATCGCTTAGCTAGAAATCGAACGTCTCGTGTCCGGTGCAAAGCATCGCGATCTCGCGGTTAAAAGCTCTTCCCCCCTCAAGCCTCTAAAGGCTTCTTCTCCTCCCTTCCTCTTTCTCTCTTCTAGAGAGACATTAGAGTCCGGAAAGCAGGGAGGAAGGCAGGCGGACAAAGACGAAGACGAAGAAGAAGCGGAAGAAGCGGTAGCAGCGACGACCGAGGCTTGGCATGGTATAGTGAAGTAGTGTACAATGAAGTAGTAAAGCCGGGGTAGTTAGGTATAGGAGCTACGTCAGCTAGCCTAGCTACTCGTGTATCGCGCACGCAACGCTGCACAGCAAATTGGTAAATCGATACGTGTCCCCCCCCCTCCCTCTCCCTCCCTCCCTCCCCCGGAATCCTCTTCCCAGCTCCTTCCACCAGCCTATACCACCTTTTTTGCTACATACTCTACTCTTGACTGCTGCTGCTGCTTGCTATGACTTGCTACTGCACCAAGACAGAGAAAGTAGCCTAACGACGCTCCGACTGCCACCGAGGCTATCTTATACATACACCCAGCGCGCGGATTGCGGAAGTTGTAAAGAAAAAAAAAAGACGACAACTATAAGCG
>JAPYZE010005047.1:0-11369 GCA_030522805.1 Leptomastidea abnormis | reverse complement strand
ACGGCAAGGAGGCCAACAATCTACTTAGTATATAGGTATATATAAGATGCATAATCGTTGGCTACTGGACAAGTGCTCTTTCGTGTTCTATATATATATATTTGAAGAAAAATGGTTTAAACGAGTCGTTGAGCTTGCAACGATAGCAGGTGAGCTCTCGAGTATCCGAGAGAGAGGGCGTCGATCGATAAAAAATACATCAACGAATTATTTACTCGGTGCACGGTTCTGGTCTTTACTTTGTATATATGTATATGTTTGGAGATTCTTGGGCCGGCCTAATTTTAGAATCTACGAGAAAACGAACAAGAGAGTAAGAGAGAGAATCGTTATTTACGTCACGCGAACTAAAATTGATATAGCGATTGGAAAAAGCGAATGGATTATAAAAGGGACACTTCTTACTTTTTTTTTTATAAAAGCGAATGATCTTAAATACCGATGTGAATATTTTTGTGGATGGATATTATTGAAGATAGATGTTTTTAAATATAGATTATTAAGAGATCAATAATTGTGAAGAACATGTAATTTTTTTTATTTAAAAAAATTGATAAAGATTAAATGAAAGATTTATTGTTATTTATATTTATATGATTTAAGTTCTGGTTTATAAAAGTGTTATTTTGTTCACGTCAAAATTAATAATTCAATAATCCAGGACGAACCTCGTTTTGTACGGTAAAATAAGATTCTAGAATGTTGTTAGTAATCTGCTTACACAAATTGCCAGCATAAATTGTTTTTTTCTCTCTCTCTCTCCTCCTGCTCTTTGCTATGAATTAAATAATACCTACCATTAATTTTGTTTCTGAATGAGTTAGAAAAAAAAAAAATGTGGTACAAAAATAAAAGTATTATCTTTTTATAACATTAATGTGTATCTTTTTATGTACGTAATTCTAGTTTTATTTTATGAAATTATAAAATATTTATAGCATGAAATAATTATACTTCATTATTTCTATCAATTACTTTGAATTCAATTTAATAATACATATCAATTCCAAAATTAAATTTCTAATGCGTTTAGGATAAAAGAGCTACAAAATGTATTTTATTCTCTGTTTATCTATTTTTAATCCTGCAATTTTTTAAAAGTAGAATGTTTGAAATGATTTTTGTTGTTTTATTCAACATTTTTATAAAATCTTTAAAAAAAAACTTTTAACAATGCTAAATAATTAACGTCTATTTAAAAACTCCAAACGAATAATCAGCTTAAAAAAGTCCCTGCACAATCCCGGTATAAAATTTTAAAAAAGATAACACACGGAGCATTAAATTTTATTAAAATATTCATTTACATCTTATGAATACTCAACGAATGCACTAGCATAATTAAAACGTCATACTAATTGATTATTATATTTACCATAAAAAAAAGAAAGAAAAAAATATTACTGAATCGCCCACAAAAATTCTTTAAACTTGCAATCATTAAACTTCAACAATAACCACTAACAACTCATTTAAATTTTCAACAATCTAATTCTCACAAAATTCTAACGAACATCTATTTAAATTCTCATCATACATAAAAAACAAGAACACATAGTAATTCCGAGCTAAAATCTAAAAATAAGAACTCATACACATACAATTCGCATTATATAAACAAGCACGTCCTTCATGGTTTATAGATATATATAGTAACGGAAAAATCTTATCCTTGCTAAATAGCAAAACCGTATACGTAATAGATAAAGATAGTAATAGTAAGAGGGAAAAAAGTTAAAAAGCTCACATTATACTATACACTGTATGAGCTTGCGACCTCGAGAGAGTGAGAGCTTGCGCGCGTAGTTTTATTCCTCACCGCATGTCAGCAGTGTTCCAGCAATTAATCCTGACGCAACAGTAGGAGTAGGAGGAGAAGAAGAAGGAGCGAGGACAAAAGGTATATTATAGAGCTCTCGTCAACAGGAGGAGTCTCTCTGATGTATGCATGATATATAGAAGTGAAGGGGTAGAGAGAGAGAGAGAGAGAGAGAGAGAGAGAGAAGTAAAGTGCATTTCCGTTTCGCGAGATCGCGACTGTACAAGCATTGATGTGGTTGTGGTGGTGGCGATGGTGCAAGCTCCCATTGACGGGGGCACGAATATAATGCGCGTGTGTTTGTGTATATATAAGTGTGTGTAACGCGCGGATATAATACATATATCGTCTCGCCGGTGGTACACACGTTCTCCCTCTTCTCGCTGCTACGAACGTTCGGGCAAGGTGAGCTTGAGTATAGAGTAGAGTAAGAGTGAGATAAAAGCTCTCTTTCTCTCACTCATCGGGGCGCGGCCGCCTGCGTCAGCGTTGCCCCTCCTTGGAGCGGCTGCGCAGCATACACACACACATACACATACACATATATACATAGACCAGGTGCTCGAGCGCGCAAGCAAGCCCGGGGGATGTTGTGACGTCAGACAGACGCGCAAGGAGAAAAGCATGAATTAAGCTCTCTCTCTCTCTCTCTATCTCTTTTTGGCCAGCTCTCTATATACCACAATTTCGCTTTCTGCTCATTCGCCGACGCAGCAGCAACAGCAGCCAGTAGTAACAGCTCGTTCCGGAGCCCATCCATGATTTTTCAAAATTCACAAAGAAGTAAAGAATGACTGCTGAACTTATGAAATTTGATTCTTGTGTGTTTTGCGGAATATGATTTAATAATAATCTTTCTATTGGAATTATTATTGATAAGACAAGTGAGGTAGTATCCATACGATGCCATAGCTTTATACATGGCTAAATTGAATTTTTGGCCTCGGGGACGGTTAATGTTTTATTTTCGGGGGGGAGGGGGAAGGGGGTGGTAGAGTGTGTGCGGGTGAATAAGGGGACGACGGCTTGAAGGGGGTTCAAGGTCGAAATTACAAGGACTCGTTGTTTTTTCTTTTTTTTTCTTCTTCTTCTTTCCCTTTTCTCTTTTCTTTTCTTTCTCTTTCTTTTTTTTTTGTTTCGTGCTTTTCAGATACGCTTTTCTTTTTCTCTTTCTTTTTTTTTTTTTTTTAACAAAACGATGGACCGCGTGTTCTATCTATTATATACGTTGGTTATTTATGAATCGAATAATCGTTGTGATTACTTTGTTGAGAAATTATATATATATATATATATTTTTTTTTTTTGGGTATGTATTTATATATACGTCAATGGAATGCCAACATCAATCACACGATAATGAAGTACTCCTGCAGGACAAATATTAATTTCTTATCCGAAGCCATTAGTTTCATGAGAAAATTGTATGACTAACAATAATTTTTGCCTTGCGTGTTAATTGTTTATAAGATTCAAGAGTTTTTGGCTTTACATTATTTTTTTTGTCGTAGATATAATACTTGAATAAATACGATCTTATTAAGATTTTTCTTTTTTTTTTTTATTAATAAAGAATTGCTTAAAATAACCGTGTCAATAGACTCAATTTAATTCATTAATTGATTGGAAGAATACCGATATGAATAATAACTCTTGTTTGATCGATTTTACTGTGAAGTCAAATTCTACTAAAAGCTGATTCCAATATATATTTATAAATTGTATTTCAATATGCAATCTAAAAAACAATACCGAAAATTAAATTTTAATCAAATTATTTTAATTCATAGTTTACTAGGAAAAAAAAAAACTTATGAGATAAGAAAAAAGAAAAGTAAGAAAATTTTTCAGCTCAGTAAGCAATGTGTATGCGGAATAAGTATACAATATTACGCAATGCTTGAGGATTGGCATCGATGTTATGTAGTCGAAAGCCCGCAAAGCCGATCGACTTTGTAATCGCGATAATTCAATGTCTATTAGACCTCGCGTATTATCATGTTTCGTGCAATTTTCTTCTTCTTTTTTTTTTCTTTTATGTTTACTTTTTTCTTTAAAACATAGATAGAATATTTTAAATGAATTCTATTTTTAATTCGTTCATTGTTATTTATTTTATTTTTTTTATTTTTAAATGTTTTTTTTTATCTGTTTCATAATACTTTCTTTAATATAATAATAAGATTGGAATCATTTGTATTATAGATACCTAACAATAAAGTATTTCGGAAAGCTCTAATTAAGATGGTAAATAATAACAAAAGACAATATTCTTCTATCAACAAAGCCTTATAAATTACATTCTAAACAATTGCTTGTTGTATCAACGAACAAAGCGGCTAAATTCAATAATAATCAATTTAAATTTTGTGACACTAATTGTTATCATAAATAATTATCGCTGATTAGCTTTAATAGTTTTCAAAATTGAATTTCCAACATCTCTATCCTTATGAGAAAATTTACTTAAAAGTTATTATAATAATCGCCATAAAGAAAATCGTTTATTTTAACTTTGGTCTAAATTATCTTCGACGTAAACAAAATTCAATAGAGCTTGCAAGCACAAATAACCTAAAATTCGAGAACTACACAAAGCCGATAGTTAAAATAAACTTGCCATCAACGACCCTTTCTTCGAAATGTAACTTTGAGAAAGTCGAAAATTTGTATTGACGTAACTCGATGATAATAGAAAAAAGGGGTTGATGTATATGTCTATTGTATGTACATAGACATATTTTGAATTAGTTTCGATCACGATGTTGTCTTTTATATTTGTAGATCGTTTGTGGAAATTAGGAAAAGTATTACATCATTCGTCTGACATATATTTCGTGTTATTATTCATTTTTTTCTTAATGAATATATTATGTATGTATAGGTATACTTAAGTAATAGAATAGTAACCAAGAATAACAAAAACATAAATTTATATAAGAAAATGCACTTGTGAAAATTACAATAACTAAATGATCAAATTTCCAATGAAATAAATGTTACTTTAATATTACTTTAAAACTTAAAATACTTATGATTCATTGAATTTTAATGATTCTATGTATTCATATGTCTTTAACAAGTGCTTTCATAACATAACCTAAAATCCTTACAATAAACTAACCTAGATAATTTCAACTGTAATTTTATAAAACTTTTATCTAAAAAACCAACGCAACTCTCCATCACCAATTGTAATTTTCACAAATAACATTTTCTCCAAATATAAATATAAAAACTACAAGTAAAGTAAAATAAGATCACTCACCAATTTGAGGTACATCATACTGTCTATTGCCTCTAACGGATCGCATGAGGAACTGTGATGCCACACTGCTCGACGCAGCTGCAACTGCTTGTGCTGGCGTTTGTATTTGTTGCTGTTGTTGTTGCTTCTGTTTTTGTTGTTGTTGTTGAGCCTGATTAACAGGTTCCTGTCTCGCTTGTTTTTGTTGTAAATACTGAGGTTTTGGTACCGGCCTATTACGTTTATCAGCCGATTGTCCAGAATCCGTCCTCGTCGATTGCACATCCGATTCTTTTCTAAACCTCGAAAGTTCAGGTGATTCTGGTAACTGTTGCTGTTGTTGCTGTCTTTGTCTTTGATCCATCAAAGGTATATCATCAATTTGTGCACCACCAATCGTCTGATCAATTTCATTATCCTCATCATCATTATCATCATTATCTTCATCATCATCATCATCTTCATCATCCACTTTAGCCGTACCATAAATCCGATCTCTATTTAAAATTTGTTGTTGTTTTAATTGCTGTTGCTGTTGTTGCAATTGTTGTTGTTGCTGATAAGCGAGTTGTCTACGTTGTAGCTGCTGATGCTTATAGACGTTACGTAACACAGATGATAGTACATTATCAAGTAAAACAAGTCGATCTTTACTTAATGGAAAAGGCAGGCCACGTTTATTATAGGCTATCCATTCGTTAAGTATGTCACCAGCATATCTCGCAGCTGCAACACTACTTAATTCTGGACCATAAACAGCGGCATGACCACTACTACTACCACTACTACCAGTTAAACCTGGATGACTGGATGACAGTAGCTGTACAGCTGCTAAACTTGCAGCTGTTAAATCAGGCTCGTGCCTTCGCGATCTTTGATTACTCGTCGAGCCAGCTACGACGGTGTTGGCGATCGGTTTCCTAAAATGGGAAATCGATGGACCAGGTGCCGCGTTAGCTAATCTTACAGTCGACGCCAGAATCATGACTGGCAGAAGCAGCAATATTATCAGCGCCAGCGGCGCCGGCTGCCTCGGGCCGCGCTTCGTCATTTCACGCCGGGACGGCGAATGCTGATGGCTGTCTTTTCTTTCTTCTTTTACCGGTCTTACCTTCTTCTTTTTACTCTCTCTCCTTTTATTTTACTACTTCTTTTTCTCCCACCTACTCCTTTTCTCTCTTTTTAGTCTTCTATTACTAGCAACCGCAGCGATAACTGCACTCGGTTGTTAGCTTGAATTACAGCCCTTAAGCTATATATATATACCTCAACTTGTGGTAATTCTACCACCTTCTCTTCCTCCTCCTTTCGACTTTTTTTGTGTATTTCTTGTAAATACAGCACACACACACACACACTATATTCTATCTCACTCAAATTTTAAACAATTACTGTTCTTTGTATACGTGTGCGCTCTCGTTAAAAAATTTACAGCTTAATTTGACGATGGCAAGAACAACTGCCGTCGAGAACGAGAAGGAGGAAGAGCCTAGAGCTTTAGTTGAGCTTGATTACTTTGGAATTTAAAAATAGATAAGAGAATGAGAGAGTAAGATACTATAAAGTGGTGGGAGGGAGAGAGATAGATATAAAAAAAGGCTATTTGTTCTTGTATTATTACACAAACACTCTACTGCACTTGGTTTTATTCAATTGCAAACTTCACCACACCAAAAATTAAAGTACCCGGTTAATCTTGTACCAGGTTGACTACCTTCTGGATTATTTATCATGTTAACCAGATAAGATAGTCAAGTCCAAATAAATTTTAGAAGAAAATCAAATTTAATGATCCCTTGTTTGCCCTGATTATTCTTGAGTATACACACACTACCCCCTGTTTTTTTGTAGAAACCAACAATTCTTTTTCTTTTTTTTCAAACTGCAGTTGGTTGACTTGACTGCGGCTTTACGATCTCTTCGTCTTTATCTTCTGCTGTGGATTGTAAGTATGTGTATGTAATGTGTGTATTTGCTACACTTGACTTCTTACGAGTATGACCAAGCCAGGTTCACTGGCCTCTTAGTAGTAGTAGTAGCTGCTCCTTTTGCTATCCTGAAATCAGGCCGGGGTTAGCAATATTTTATCCGTGCAGGATAATCGTTATTTTATAAAATATATATATTGGTTAAAACGAGAGGAAAGAATTCTCTCATTTTATTTTCTTTGATCGGATTTAATTTTAAAGGCGCTATTCCCTTCTTTCTTTTATTTTTTTTTTCTTATGTAAGTTGCTTAATTTTTTATAATTAAATATATATCCTTAATCGCTATGGTTTCTTTTTATTTTTAAAAAAATATCTAGCAAGCTTTAAATCGTGCTTGCAAGCTTTTTATAGATGTAGTATAAAACTTGTTAGCCCTTATGTAGATAGATACACATACAAACAAGTGGTGATGTGAAGATATACAAGACATAGTGACAGCAATACAGGATTCATTATTTATATACTTTGGTGCAATATATGTATTATATACAAAATCGGTGCATGTGATTTATAAAAATATGTTTTTACGAAGACGAATATATTTATATATATTTATGCAGGTGGTGCGATATAAACATTTGGTGATATATTATAAATATGTATAATCTATTAAAAGGTGCTGGTGCTTTTGGTGCGTTGGTGTACTGGTGAAAATATTTTTTTTTTTTTTTTTTACAAAGCTGCATAGGCCTTACAGTATAGCCATTTGTGCGTGCTCTTATAAAAGTAAGGTGTTTAGGTGCATTTAGATCAAATTAAAACAACACTTAGCCTTACTAAACTATATGTATACGTTTATATAGCGCTTACTAATTATTCACTTTCATTTAAATGCTATTTGTATCTGTTTTGTTTTTGTCTTTTTGTTTTTGTTTTTTCATTTAGGTCTGATAACCAAAGTGTCAGGTATGAACAACGAGACGAATTGTGAAGAATAACAGAGAGATTGAGCTTTTTGTGTGTGCCTTGCAATAGAACATTAACAGAAACGTTTAAAAAAATGTCATTTAAAAACAAATAAGATTAAAAATACGTCTATATCTGAATCAAATTTAATTATTTAATTCTCTAATATCACTGTTCCTTTCTCAAATATAAATTAAATCATTGACACTTTTTTTTCAATTTCTCTTTCTCCCATCTCTGCTTTTCTCAACTCGTGCTCGGTTCTATAACTCGCACACTGACTTTGTAACTTTATCGTTATCATTCGTAATGATCGATACATGTCAGCAGTTCTCCCTTAACTTTTATCACATTGCTTTCTGACACATTCTATATCGTATTCTCATTTCATAAGGCACATTCATATATTTACACACATACACACACTCACACATAGATATAGACATATACTTATTTTGTGTATATATATAACTTGGTATAATCAATTTCTTATTTTTATTCCTTGTAAAACGATTGCTTTTTGCGATTCATTTATTGTCGCTTTTACTTAATATATTATAAGGCATTTTTTTTTGTTTTTGTACTCATTATTATTAGAACTGTTGTTCTTATTGTTTTTTTCTAATAATTGTTAACAAATGTATATGTATTTGTTATATATACTATCAAATTGCTTTTACACTTATTTTCTTATAATTTATTTTTTTATTTTTATTTGATTATCATTTTTGTTTCGTGTATAATAACACGAATTATGGATTTATTGTTCTCCATTAATAATCACATAACATTTAAATTCATTAAAACAGTCGCATAAGCATAACAACAATACAATTTTGCATATAATTTACAAAACAATTTATAATAAATTATTAACATATTTATAAATAAATAAATACATTTGTGCGCAAAAGGTGTGAAAAAAAAACAGTGTGTGCGTGTGCAAAGTGCATTTTTTTAGTGCACAAATCGTGCGGTGCATATTATTGCTTTTTGTAAAATTTGTTTTTCATTTCGTGTAAAACTATAATTTAAAAAGAAAAAATGTTAATTTGCGTTGTAGATTCGCAAATTAATTTGTTATTCGCATTCATACAATATACAAAGAAAATAATTTTTATGCACATCTCCACGTGTTAAAAAACAAAAATTAAAATAAAATAGCGTAAATTATCTTTTAATATTATCGTATAACAAAATAATAATAAATATAAATTTACAACATTCAACAATCGAACAAACCGAAACAATTCTCGATAAGAAAATTTATACACGCGATTTCCAAGTAATCTTCAAATAAACCCGAAACCCCCCCATAAAAACGAAGTCTTAACACGAAAGGACAATACGTGAATTCAAAATGTCACAGGGATTTTGACGTGGGTGTAAGAGAAAGATGAGTAATCAAAGGAGACAGAGCAGTAGTTGCATTTTCTTAAAAACCCAAGATACTCGCTGTTATAATATACCTATACATTCGACAAACGCGAGTTTACGACCGTAAGATTACGAGGATGACGACAAAGACGATGTTGGATATAAAATTTACTATATAGCTAGGTACATCTCGGAATAAGAGTGTATATCCTGGTCAGGTGATTGCAGGAAAAGGTATATTATATATATACAAGAAGAGAGACGACGGATCGATCTGCATTCCCGGGAGCAGCCACGCGCGCGCGAAATCAACCCCCATTCTATATATCTCATATAGCTAGCTGCTAGGATATCACGGCGGCCTTGCTATGGTTCACCTGTATAAAGAGCGCGTCACTTTGCGCAACAGTTTGCGCGTCGACGATGGAATATGTAGGTATATATACGTATAGACACGCGCATTGAAACTCTTTTGTCATATTCATCTTTTTTTTTTAAAAGATTTAAATCTTTATTGAGAAATAGAAGAATAACACTTGTAAATGTTCACTTCATGATGTGACTTGTAATTAAGTAACTTTTAAATTCTTTTTTTTTTTTTTTATTCTCCGTTAATTAGAAAAGCGATTTATATCGTAATGATTTTTTCGTAGTATGATAACATTATACGATTGTTAACTGCAGGAGGAGCAATAGCAGCTGCGCGATGAACAAGACTCGCGAGCGTCAGAAATTCGATAGAGTGCCGAGAGAGAGAGAGAGAGAGAGAGAGAGAGACACGGGTTATATCAACAGGTGCGCTTAGACGGTGAGAGAAAGAAAGAGAGAGTTAGAGACAGAGAGAGAGAAAGAGATAATGTATCCAAAAAGTAGTACTAATAATTGTTCAAAAGCAATTGAGAAACAGATTTAGATAAGTTAGGATGTAGATGATAGGATGGTGAGGGAAAGAGATAGTATGCAAAGGTCGAAATTAGTGACGCGGAAAATATTTTAAAGCTTTATGCGCAAAATCAGAATGTATAGATAGTGAAAGATAAAAATGAGAAGGAAAGACATGTTAAGCAATTTTTCGCGGTGAATTTTTCATATTATTCACGTTGTGACCGATTTTTAAAATTATCATCGCGATTATAGAGTTGAAAATTAACGTTACTTTATATATGCATTCATACTCAGTTGATAATGGTATTTAATGTATGTATATATATTATACAAGTGATGTATGATGATCACCTACGAATAAAAATTATTAAGTTTATCGGTCAGTTTAGTCGTAAAGTATGTGTGATGTAACATAATTTAATGAATATATTATAATTAATTATAATATAATTACAGGTAATTATAATATATCTATATATCTGGCATAAGATATAAGCAAAAGCTCTATTATAACTTATAAATGCCAAAATTAATGGTGCGATATGATATTCAAATGAGGAACGAAGTTGATAAAAAAAAAATGTGAGGAATAATATTGGTTTAAGGAAAAATGTATGTATGTATTTATATATTGGTACTGCTTCAAGTAGGAAAAAAAAAGGTTTGATTCAGATGAGAAAATTATAGGAATATATTATATTAGTGGCAGCTATATAATAATGTGTATGTATAATATCAGACACATCGTTCACACAATCATAAACAACACGAGATATATACCTATATGTATAAATATATACTGGTATATATCATCGCATTAACAATATTTTTTTTTGCGAAGTGGGTGTGTGATGATACTTGTGTTATATTTTTATATATAATACTTGCTTATGTGGTCCGGCAATATTAGCTGTAGCAGCAGTAGTAGCAATTCCAATGCCACCACCACGCCTCCTCGTTCTTTTCACAAACACTGCCAATAATAACAGTGATGACAATGATCCCGAAGCTGATAATAAAGCTCGGTTAATAATATTATGATGATGATGTTGTTGCGTTTGCTCAATGTATTTAAGCAATCGATTGAGAAGGCCCGATTGACTATGGGCCTCCTTTGCCACCTCCTCTTTTCTTCGTAATTTAATG